>OW026521.1:51814000-51891500 GCA_932274085.1 Protocalliphora azurea | reverse complement strand
CAATGTAAAAATATTGGCAAAAGTAATGAAAAAATAATTTTAGAGTCAATGTGATATTTAAATAAAGATTTAAAATGGTACATCATCTTTAACATTTGTAAAAGAGTTTGTATAGAGTTAAACATCACGTAATCTTTAATAAAAGTCCCTTAGATGAAAAAAAAGGTATGAAAGAGAAATTAGCAAAAATCTGCGATTAAAAATTGAACATCGATTAAAATATTTGCAAAATTCTCAGTAGCCATCTATTTGTTCAGCGAGAAAGTATGGTATCTAGAAAGGTTGTGGTGTTCGCCATTACAAGTATAATAAATTGGTTCTACATATATATTGTAACAAAACTCGTGATTTTAGAAAAAATCTTAACTACAAAAGGTTATTTGAATTACATAGAAAGTAAAGTCAACAGTAATAATATAGTCTGACAATATTTAGAAATAGCAGAGAAATGATTTTAGAAATATTGAATTACACTTACTGTAATGTAAACATGATAACATTTTTAAAAATCATAGATTCTCGCAGAAATTTTGAAAATATTCTTTGCGATGTTACATTTTTCTGACAGATTTTTCCTAATTTCTTTTTAAATTGTTTTTATTTTCATATAACTAAGGATTATACCATCCTTTAACTATTCCCATTCCTTTTTCCAAACCATAATCACGATGTCCCTTTTTAAACATTCATTTAAATCTCAGCTTGGCACTGATAGGTTTTTTCATCATTTTTTTTATTAATTAATTCTTTATTTACAATCTATCCAAGGACAATAAGCAAATATGTTCAATTTTATATACATAACAGGGGCTTAATAACTCCAATAAGATATTAAGCATAAAATTAATATTAAAATATATATAATTAAAAATATTAAATTTAATTTAACAATGATTTATAATTTGATTTGACAATGATTCATAATTTAGATTTAAAATCTGAATTGAAAATATTTCTCGCCAATAAATTTTATTTCATTTTTAACTGTTGTCATGGAAAGATCCTTTCTAATGGCTTTGTTTGTTATAAACCACGGTGCATTTATTATCATTCTGAGAACTTTGGACTCATATCTTTCGAGAATTTCAATATTAGAATTACTGGCAGTGCCCCAGAGTTGCACCACACGGGTTTAATACCTGTTTTATAAATTTTTACTTTGTTATTGAGATTCAATTGCCAATGCGGACCAATTATCCAGTACAATCTCATTATTTTGATTTTAAGTTGATCAGATTTATTTTTTATGTGAGGTTTCCATGTTATGCGTCTATGTAGTATCATACCAAGATATTTGACTCTGTCACCAAAGAGAATAATATTTCCATTGAGAACTACTGGAGGGCAATTTCCTTTTCTGAGTCCAAATGTTACGTTTTTTCGCAATTAACATTGATGTTCCATTTCTTCAACATAATTCATTGAGAATATTTTGTACATATATAGACGATTGAATGGATGATTCAATGGTTGCCAAAATTGCGGTGTCTGATGTGAAAATTATGTATAAAACAGTACCCAAAACGCTACCTTGTGGAACTCCAGCGTGTATTTCATGAAGTTCTGAAATCGAGTCATTGACCTTAACGTAAAAATATCTTTCAGATAAATTGCTTTTAAAGAGTAAATACTGAGGAGCTGGCAAAAATTTGTTAATCTTATATAGTAAACCGATGTGACACACTCTGTCAAATGCCCGCTGAATATCAATAAATACCGCAGAACAGTATTGTTTCCTTTCAAACGCATCTGTAATAAAATTTACAATTCTGTGAATTTGCTCCATGCACCGTGTCTGTGTCTAAAATCGAACTGATGTTCGGGCATGATTTTATTTTTGTCTATAGTAGGTAAAATAATTTAAAATATAAGAGCAAAAATTACGTCTTCACTTAATCACTGTCAATAATAGACTTTTTCATCATTTTATTATATATATATTTATATATTATATTTTTATCATTTATTATTTCACCTAGCTTCCATACAAATGTTCCCCTGAAATAGAGTTTTAATTCTCATAAATGCCATATTATATCACTATTCCAATAAAATTTGGTAGAAATAAATTTTATATAAGAGTCAAACAGGATATCAAATTTCATGGGTCCATAATTAAGCATAGCACAAACACAACATAATGACAGTATCAAAGTAATATTTGACATAAGTATGCAGAAATCATGGTATCATGAATACATAAGGATCAACTCATATTTTGTCATAGGTCTCATATAAGGTCATTTCTGAAAATCTCGAAAATCATTTTGAGGCACAAACGCAATGGTAAAGGATTATCGGTCACGACCGACTATAAGTTTTTTACTTGTCATTATTGATAAATCTATTTTTTTTTTTTTTTTTTTGTTAGTTTTTGGTGAAAATTTTGATTTTTAGTGAAAAACCTGATATCAAGTGAAGAGTCAAATTTCTAGTGAAAAATCAAATTTTTAGTGAAAAATCGGTTTTTAGTGAATAATAGATTTTAAAAAATTTTGATTTTTGGTGAATAATCGGATTTTTATCAAAAAATCAAATGTTTAGTGAATAATCAGTTTTTAATGAATTTGAATTTTTGATGAAATGAATTTCGAAAATTTCGTGAAAAATATTTCTAGTAAATAATTGGTTTTTAGTAAAAATTTAAATTTGTATAAAAATTTGAATTTTGGTGAAAAATTTTTTAAAAAATGGATGAAAAATTAAATTTTTTGTTTGAAATCAACAAATTTTTAAACAAATAACTTTTAGCAGAAGTAATAAACAAAGGTTTCACAATAGTATAATGTTATTTAAATTTCCCTAAAAATTTTAAATAATGTGTTATTTTAATAACATATAACACATTAACTCAAATAACATATTTTAAGAATTGTGTTAATATGTTAATAATTTTTATAATAATAATTAATTTGTACATAAATATTTATGAATATATAAATATGAAGATCTTAATAGTAGCATATTGTACATAATAATAAATAAAAATTAATAGCAATTTCTCATTTATTTTCAACAAAACAATTTGAAATATTAAAAGTTGTTTAATATCTTGGGCTTCAGCATCGTCTTTTTCCACTTCAAAGCTTATTTTTGGTGACAATTTACTTCTAATTGTGTACAAAACTGGATCTGATGATAAGATGATAACGACAAATGACACATTAAATCATAAGTTTTGGCTAATCTTGAACACCTAGTATGTATGGATTGCGGAAAACACAATGCAGAATCACTTCAGAGCTTTTGTACTCTTGAATTTCTTGGTATTGAAAAAAACTCAACGAAAATAAATTTTAGGTATCAAAAAACTGTTTTAGAAATTCTGCCACGTCCCAGAAAAAGAATTTTTGAAAAATTCGTTTCCAATAAAATGGTTTGACGTTTTAAAGACTATGATCAAAAATTGACTTTCGTCCAGTTAAATCATTAAAATCTCACCCTGTGCATATTACATACAGCGTTACCGTTGAAAATTTTCAAAAAGGACCGAAAAAAGGGGATTTCAAAAATAAAACCACCAAAAATGTAAAAAATCCCATTTTTGGGAATTCAGGAAAACCCTACCCCTGATTGAAATTCGGTTAACGCGCTTTTATTTATATTAATAACATCCACAATTCCTGCAAATTTCATTAAGATATCTTTATAAACAAATATGTTATTACAATTAAACAATTTGTATTTTCTCCAAAAACCCCAAATTGGGCCTTTTGTTTGGTTTATTTCTAAATAGCGAAAGAAATTTTAAAAATATGTATTCCAAATTAGACTTATCCTTAGCATGTATAATTTCCGATGTTTTGCAAAAAGATTCAAGTCAATATCATGCCTCATTTCAGAAATATGAGCCTTTAAACTTTTATATTTCCAATTTATTGTATATATGACTATATTTTTACAAACTTGCAACTTTAGCTTTGCGTGAATAATTATTTAGAAAATTATGAATATTTCTGTATACTTTTACTAATATCTATACACAAAATATTTTTATAAAAATAATTAATAAATATTTTTTATTTTTAATAGGGTTGCCACATTTCCCAAATTTAAGTAAATCTTTATCCTTTTCTAAGCATTCATGTATTTCTATTAATGAATTTAAAATAACAAAACATACAAAAAGTCTCTATTTGACTTAATCAATATTATTATTTTTGGTATTTATCATCTTCCTTAATAAATATTCTATTTCTAATACGATTTTTTATTACTTATTTACATTCAATTTATGTAGACAATTTTTCTAATATTTTAAACTTATACTACTTATTTTCTATAAAACAATCTGTTGTATCTGTATACATATCTAAAAGATAATAAAGGTGCTTCAAGTCTTCAGTATTTTGAGTTGATAAGGGATCATAATAAATCCAACGTTTTCTCATTTCTCATACAGTGTCTGATGATAACAATAGGCTATTAAAAATATCCTCGTTTTGTGATGTTCTTGAGCATTTCCTGGAGCCGAATAATTGAACGTGCTTAAAACCTCTGTTTCTTCTTGAGCCTCTTCTGTAAGCTCTCCAAGTGGAAGAATATTTGGTTAAATTTTCTGGCACACTTCTATACTTTAAATCGTATGCTATGTGCAGAATATGCTCCATGAACCGTATTCTGGCGTGTAGTGGAGATATTCCGAAAGACAGAAATTCTTCATTAATACTCCTTGCTTCACCAATATCCGAAAATTGTGATTTCGTCTCATCACATTGTGAGCATTTCCAAAAAGAAGATGTTTCCGTAATGGCATTACTAACCTTTTTATCAATCATTGTTAGACTAAGTTGAAAGGATATGTCGAATGTATATTGGTTTATGGTTATTATGAATAGGTTGTAAATCATTTATTTCATCTTTAATATACTCCACTAAATCCTTTGTTGTTGTCTTCGACTCCCTTGTGTATTCGAACCAAATAGGTCTGCAAAAATGTTTTGATCCTGGAGTGGTGTTATGCCATATATCTTCAAATGAGTTTTTACACTTTGATGAAGATTGCTTTAAGGAATAAGATCGCATTCTTAATGGCACCAAAGTTGCTATAAATACGCTTTTATAATCCGCCATTTCCTTACTTCCACTAACATGCTTGTATTCAGGAAGGGCTGATAGTCCGTCACATCCCCACTTACAGATTAACGTCGCTGTTATTTACTTTTTCCAAGTTTATCATCTATTTCGGTAACCGAAATAAACTATTAGTTTGCAATTTGTCTTGAATATCCTTGTATGATGGTGGAATTGAGTGTCCCTTTTCAAGCAGAGCTTTTCTTAAATTTTGATATTTGTTTCGGCTGAGGTCCAGTTCAAGCATTAAAGCAATTGATTCTTCCTCTGTAAAATTGGATTGTGATGTTGGAGTAGGTACACTTTCGGCAATCCGTTTAAAACGTTCTGGTGATGCAGTTGGCAGTATTTCAGTAATCTTAGGTTGCTTCTACTTTTTTAACATTTCTTTGAATGTATCAGAATCTTCTTCATTCGAAATTATAGAAAGCTTATGGGCAGTCTTTTCTTCTTATATCTTGTACTTAAATTATCATATGTCTTGCAGGGTGCTCCAGTTGATATTTTGCACGCCGATATTTCTATATCAGTATCCATCCAATCGGAATGATTAATTCTTAATCTGTTAGTACGCTGATTCAAGGACTTCATTTTTACGTCATGCAACTTTAACAATCTCTCTATCTGAGATTTACCAATGACGTCGACTTTTGCATGATATGCAGTTTTTATGAATTCCACTATAGCTTCTAAACGATTAAGATTATTTTTAGATAAACTCCACAGAACACAACACAATTGTTAATGTTTCAATGTAATCACCATGGTAGTCAACTTCGTTATGATGTTGATAAGGATTAGCTGCGCATTTATATATATCTATTAGATATATCGCACAGGTATATATATTTACAGGTATTCTGTGAATTTTCATTAGGTAAAATATCTGAAAGAGTCAATTTGGAAGAGTACCTATACCGAATTCATTGATATTATATGTTGTTGTTAGGTATCACCGGAAAGGATACTACCTGTACATTGTCACTAGATAAATGCTGCAGCTAGGTATCACCGGAAAGTATACCAGTACACTGCCACTAGATCATATGTAGATAAATTTTTAACCATCACTAACAGATAAATACATTTGTTAAATTTAGGTAAACACCATAAATGTAAACTAATAAAATACTTACTAATTAAGTTAAAATAGATATTTTTTTAGTTTTTTTTTTTTTTAATTCATTAATAGAAATATATGAATGCTTAGAAAAGGATAAAGATTTACTTAAATTTGGTAATGTGGCAACCCTATTCAAAATAAAAAAATATTTATTAATTATTTAAAAAAAATTTTTTGTGTGTAGATATTAGTAGAAGTATACAGAAATATTCATAATTTTCTAAATAATTATTCACGCAAAGCTAAAGTTGCAAGTTTGTAAAAATATAGTCATATATACAATAAATTGGAAATATAAAAGTTTAAAGGCTCATATTTCTGAAATGAGGCATGATATTGACTTGAATCTTTTTGCAAAAGATAGGAAATTAGATATGCTAAAGGATAAGCTTAATTTGGAACAAATGCTTTTAAAATTTCTTTCGCTATTTAGAAATAAACCAAACAAAAGTCCCAATTCGGGGTTTTTGGAGAAAATACAAATTGTTTAATTGTAATAACATATTTGTTTATAAAGGTATCTTAATGAAATCTGCAGGAATTGTGGATGTTATTAATATAAATAAAAGCGCGTTAACCAAATTTCAATCAGGGGTAGGGTTTTCCTGAATTCCCAAAAAAACTAATGAAAATTTCCAAAAAAGGGATTTTTACATTTTTGGCTATATAATCCACATTTTTCTGAAGTCCCGTAGATTTTGATTTAAAACTTTTAACAACATATTGAAGATTCTTAAAATATATTCCGCTTGTCGATTCGTGCTTTGGGATTTGAGATAATATGGTCTAAAATCAAAACTGTCATATAAAATGGGTCGAATTCGGGAGGGTGTGTACCATGACCAATTGAGTCATTGGGCTTGTTTTTTATCTTAAAGTCATCTCTGTGAAGTTGCCTTTCAGAAAAGTCCAAAATTGTTATATGTTGCTAAAGAAAATTTTATTTTAGATAAAAAAGAGTGTAGATACTTTTTCGGCTAAAAAATTGCAATTTCCAAATTCGAAATCGTTTATTTTTGGACTCGGTAAAGATATCGACTTCAAGTTTTATTTATTCAATAGATAATTTTGTTCTTTAAATAGATAAGAAAAAAGCTAATAAAATCGGTCGGAAATACTAGGATATATATGATAAAACTGGACCAATAACATGCAAAATTATGGTGCTTAAAAATTCAAACGCAAATAACTCGAAAACTATAAGAGATAAATAGGACATGTAAGCAAGGCCTACAACAATATATAAAAATATTTGAAATCGGACGAGAAACAAAAATTTTGCAAGCGATTAAAAATTTTTTATGTCAGAGGTACCTAACTTTTAGCCCACTTAGCTCCGCCCCTGGGGGGATTGTTGTGCCACCCTTCCAGAAATAACATTGTACACTCCTCTGCTACGCCTGTACCAAATTTCATGAAAATCCAACCAGCCAATCAGAAGTTAAAGATTTATTTCCAAAAAATTTCGATTCTGCCCCATTGTGCAATATGGAAAAACGAATTAATAAGTTGGAACAACAATTGATCTATAAGAATATAGAAATAAAAAACTAATAAATAGCTCTCTGCTTATGACGTAGTCAATGCAATTGATACATCGATCATTGTAAACATAAACAAAGAAGAACCAAAACATCATATAAAAAAAAACAAAACAAAGTTATTATAGAATTTTCTACACTGAGCAAAAAAGAGGAATTTATGAAAAAGACATCGAATTGATGCAAAAGCTTTAAACAGTAATGAAGAAAATATCGATAACAAAACAACAAAATATATTTACATAAATGATTAATTACCATTTAACCACCGTCGTCTACTATGGCTGGTCAAAACAAACGCTAAAGAGGCAAATTAGAGATTTGTTTGAGTACGCAATGGTAATATATTTGCACGTAAAACAGAAAACTCCCCCCTACTTATTATCAACAACATAGCAGAAATCGAATTCATTTCCAATTCAATATAAAACAATTTTTTAAATAATAATTTTTTTATTAATTTTTATATTTATTGTTATTTGTAAAAAAAAAATGAATAAAATCATAAAACAAACTTTAAATAATTTTAATGAAATTAATAAAGACTTCCTAAGTTATCCCAAATCACTAATATACATGAATGTACGTTCGCTACGACTAAACTTTTCAACATTTCTTTCAACAATAAATAATATAGTAACCAAAATAAAAATAATAATTCTAGTGGAAACAAACATAACCAATAATGAATATAACTTTTGCAATATTAAATTCTGTATTTTTCAACAGAGAAAATAGAGGCGGAGGAATAGCAGTTTATATTGCAGAAAACTTACCTTCAAATCAAATCGCTGTCAATGTTAACTATTTGGAAATAAGACACCTAGATATAAAAATTAACAACAAGACTACTTATATTTTGTCAATTTATCGTTCCCCACACCAAGGCAATTCTTTTATTAAAGAACCCGAAACAATAACACTGTGCGACAAATGGTAGGGGTCAGTGATTCGCGCATCTTTTAAGGGTGGCTATAAACCTGATTCGTGTGCGTTTTAAATTTTTCGAAACGTTCTAAAACATGACCACTCATAAATGTGGGTGCAATTTGTGTAAAAAAATCATGCAGGTAGCCATAAAAATCAAATAACCTTTTGTTTATTACTTTTTTTTTTAATTCTCAATTCATCAATGTTTTTTCCAAGGAATTTTGAGCATATCTCGAGCAAATTTTTGAAATTCATACCTTCACTTAATTGTGAATAAAAGCGAAACGCGTCCATCGATTTTCATGATCTATATCTCATTTTGTTTAAAGGTTATGTGACTTTACGTGAAAGTAATAGGACTTGACACTTTTTTACCGTTTTGGATTTTTTATGAATTAAAAATAAAAAAATTCAATTTTTTAGGCAAAAAATAGTTTTTTTCTTCATACATTTATTTATAACTGCGAAACTGTTGCTTATGTAGCGAAACGTTGTATGAACAGATTAAAGGAATTGTAATTCCTAATTTCAGCAAAATCGGACTGGTGGTTCTCGAGTTATGTCAAAAAAGGACCACCAAAGGTCACAATTTCCCCTATATGATAGTTACTAACTTCAAATCGATATATCTCGATTCCTAGACGTGACCCAGCGAAACGCCTGGACACGTATAACTTTTTTTTTCCGATATAACATTTCCCGTTGGTTTCATCCCATCCCGATTTTGACTGAGTTATTATCAAAAAACACTATAAACACAAGAGATATCATTTATTAATTTTTCGCGTGTCTGTCTGTTTTTGTTTACAAAAAACTAACGAGTAAAAATTTGTTTTATTTATTCTCTTTTGTGCTATGTTCTTTAAACTAGCACAGTTGAGTTAAATTGCAATAAACAAACGCTTTTGTTAACAGAGGAGTTAACAGAGAATAAATAAAATTAGGATCCAAAAAAGAAAACAACAATAATAAAATTAAAGATCACTTTTTAATAAAATAAAAATTAAAGCAAAAAAAAAAAATTAAAAATTAGGGATTAAGACTTTTATTTTATCACTGTTAAAAAAAGGAAAAGCACACGCGAATAAAAAAAAAAAAACACTTTGGGATAAAATATAAAAAATAACAAAGGAGTTTTTGCCACTTTTTGCTCAATTGTGTTTTGCCGTCGGCAATTTGTGTTTCTAGCACTGATCTTGTTTGTTGGTTTTGTCTTTTTTTTCTTTCACTTGTATTTCTTTTGTTTGCACTTTTCACTTTTAAATTCAAACAACTTACCTTTTTAATTTTTTGAGGGAGTGTTTAAAAAAATAAAAACAAAACAGGATTTATCCAAAAAGGAGTGGGGGTTTCCAAAAGGAGGGTTCTGAAAATAAAATATTTTCTTAAAAATATTTCAAGTTCACGGGGGGGTTTCTTAAATATCCGGTTAAGGACCAAAAAAAATGTTTTGCTTGAAATATTTTTATCGAAAATATATACAGAAAATAAAAAAAACGGGTATTAGAATTTTTTATATATAACTTGGGGTTTTATTTAGCTCGGGGTTTTTTCGTAATTTGTACGTATCGTACGCTCGGGGTTTACAAAAGTAAGTGATTTGCAAAAATTATGTGTAACAACAAGGAGATGGAAAAATGTCAAATAATGCCGCCAAAGGGTAAAACATAGAAAACATCCGCTGAACAATAATTAGTGACTGTTTACACTGTGCGCGTAAACAGCAACAATCTTACAGAATTTGATGTAGCTTATAATAACATAGCTGGATATGTTTTCAATATACCAAGACGTGCACATATATCATCATTCTCCTACAAAATTTACAAACTTAGCATTAATAATTTTTTGAAATATAAGACACTAATTTTACAACACAAGTTTATATAAACCCAACAAACAAACTACATATTTAAAATAATAAATTGTTCAAGATCCAATAGAAGCAATAAATTAATTTTGAACAGATTCAAAACACTCGTACTGAAAGACAGTTTTTTTTTTATTTATCCCTTCCGTCTTTGGAACACATTGCCATACAAAAAACAACTAATGCAACCAAATTAAAAAAAAAAAAATATTAATATTTTTATCTTGATCATACACAGAAAAAAAAAAAAATAAATAAATAATAAATACCAAAATAATTCTTTCAATCAAATAAATGGTTAAGTTTGCACCTCTCACAAAAATGATCACATCACTTACGCATAATTGTAAAAGCTGAAAAATTATGCTTTTTTCTTTCAACTAAAGGTTTTGATTAAAATAAAATCTTCTAATTTTAAACAAAGTGTTTAATTGAACTAGCCAATAAGTTTATTAAAAAATCAATATTTTTATTATTTCATTCATGACTGAATGAACCAAACTGTTAATTGAAAAATAATATATATTATTTCAATTTTATTTTAACAATTCTTTTATATTTCACTTTTTTCTATTAAATTCTTTTACAATTTTCTTAGAACAGTTCTTTTTTTTTTTGTTTTTGTTTTTAGATATTATAATTTCTTCCTTTTAATCTCATCCGACTTCAACACTTGAATATATTTTTTGCATTAATTCCACGTATTTTGACTTCACAAGAAATATTCTAGGTGTTTCGCAGAGAATTATCGTCGAAAGAGTTCTTGGGTAGCAGATATTTTTAAAAAGGATCTGTATGAATTGTACGATTGTTTTTATTTATGATCTTAAACAATTATTCGTAAACTTATATTATGGTTTTGGATCCACGGAAAATAGTGGGTGTAGTCAGGTAGTCATATCATATATTTTCTAAGTTGGATCATATACAGGTATAATACGTGACAAAATCTAGATTGCAAAATCGTGATTAAAGATTTGATACTTACGCGATAAACACTGATATCAAGGGCATTCATTCCATTTGGAATAATGTATATTTCCTTTCCTTCTAGCAGGTTTCTTTTCATCACCTAAAAACTAAATAAAAAGAACTTGACAATAGATGCTGCAAAAAGATAATTATAGACGTACAAACTTGTATAAAATATTCCTACGGGTTTTGTATCCTGCTCATTATGCTAATATCAAACAGACAAATTTACATAAAATATAAATTTTTTTCTAGAAAGAAATATTTTTCAATATTTGGTATGAAATTTTATAAGAAACGTCAACTTTGTATTTGTTATTTCGAAAATATTTATAACCAATTAAAAAATAATTGATTCAATTATTCCTTTTATTAAACTTTAATACCAAATAAAATTTAGTACCAAAAATACAATGTTAATTGTACGATTTTAGTCAATAATTTATGCTGTGTATGTGAAAATATATTTCAAAGTTAATATGAAAAAGAAAAATTATTTATTTTTTATGTAAAGATTTACTGTAAGCTTAATTAAAATTGAAAAGAAAACTATTGTTTAAAAATATCTCTGCTAGTACAGCAATTTATAAGAAGTAATCTTGTTGTGCTAGTCTTACAAAGTATATAAATACAAATACGAAAAATTATGCCATTTTTGAACGTCCTAGTTTACCAGTCTAGTTTAACTAAAAAACACAAAATCGTCTAACTGGAGAGATAAGAAAATGTTTTCAATTAAAGTGGTGTTATTCCTAATATATAAAATATATATATATATATATATATATATATATATATATATATATATATATATATATAATATATAAAATTAAATGTTTACTACCACCTGCTGTTACATGGTTGAACACCATTTCCCTGATCAATTGTAGTTTTTTATTGGAAAATTTATGACTTGTCAGTGTGTTAGTCACTACTACGACTGGGACATATGGCCATTAGTGCACTATCCCTATAACAGCTTGTATATGGATGTTAGAAAAGTTATTAAAAACTTGTCCGCTTGCGAGCACATATAAGTTTTAAATAATTAATTTCAATGTAATTTGCCAAAACAAAATTCATTAAATAATATATAAAAAAATTGTATAAATACAGCGCACACTGGTTCCAAAACGCTTTTTTTAATAATTCTGTAACTTGTGAACGGTTGGAGATATCTACATAAAATTTCACATGGCCAGAGATTAGGAGGTTTAGAGTTGATTTAGAGAAACACATAAAATACGGTTATATGTGTAGGTTATCCCTTTTAGTTTAAGAGATATTCAGGTCGAATTACATTTTTATCTCACCATAGGCGTTTGTATTGATGTTTGTAACACATAGAAAAAGTTATCCAACACCCACTTTAAAGTAGACCAACCGACTCAGAACCACTTTTTAAATCGATATAACGATATCCGTCCGCCCGACCATCTGGCTGTCCATGTAAACCTTGTGAACAAAGCACGGGTCGCAATTTTAAAGATAATTCAATGAAATTTGGCACATGGAACTTTTATAATACAACGACGAAACTTATTGAAATTTGTTATGATTGGTCCATTATTTCATCTAGCATCCATGCAAATGTCCCCCTGGAATAGAGTTTGAACACTCAAAAATAATAATATTTTAATTAAATTCGGTGCAAAGAAGTTCTGTATAAGTGTCAATCTTCGTACAAAATTTTAATTAATATTCAACACAAATAAGTTTTATTTAAGTAGAAACAACATTGCCAAATTTTATGAGAAGGGTCCCCTCAGAATTCTCAAATCGTAAAGCTGGAATCAACATAAAATTATTTTAATTATACATTGGTAAACACCCAAAAAGTATTTTTTGAATGAATCCCCTTATAACGACTAGGTGACCATTTCAATGAAAAAAAGTCAAGTTTTTAAAAATGATACGGATTGGGATTTTGGGCATTTTCATGTAAAAAGTGGTAGTTTTTTTATCCTCTGATGTTAGGATAAGTTTGCGCATATTCTAATGAAATTTCAATAAAATATCACTATTCCCTAAAATTTTATTAAAGTTTAAATACTTTAAAGTTTAAAAACTTTATTAAAAAAAAGCACTAAACAGCTAAATTCTAAGCCCTTCAAATTACATTCTACTAATTATTTTTTTTATAAATTATCAATCTATATATTCTAGCATTCTCTTAGATACTAAATACTTATACAAAACGTTTATACTTTTGCTTAAAATCTAACAGAAACTTGGTTTCTAACCAAATTAGCTATTTCTCATACATTTGTTTAATTTAAGTAATTCCATTTTAAATTTAAAAAATGTTGACACTTGGTTACCGATGTAGATAAAATGTGGCGCATGTGTAGAGGGCGATACAGAGACATGTAAAATGAATTTTTCTCATTTCTATTTTGAGTAATATAGCTTTGAAGATGATTAACATATTTATTTAAATGGCCATAACTTTTGTTATTGGATTTGTGTCTTAAGATGCCATATACAAATTTTGAAAATATTTTTATTAACCTATTTAATTTTTTCATATTTTTTTTTTTGGTAAGAAGCCCTATCGGGGTACTTGCTATAGAGAACATTTCAGAGAGGTCAACATTTTTAAATTTAAAATGGAATTATTTACAAATAAGAAGCATCTTTTAAATAATTTATTTATATATGTGCATCAAGTTTGTCGGATTCTTCAGTTTTTTATGACTATTCCCTGCAAGCAAAATAATGCAAAAGTGATTCGAATTCATATTGCTTAAAAGCAAAATTTTATTGCCGCAATAATCATGTAATAAATATGTAAAAAAATTATTACTAAATAAATTTTGAAATAATGTAATAAATCTTAACAACATAAAGCACGAAAACTGAAACTGAAACATAAAATATCTATTTTTTTGCTAAAAGAAGTCAAATTTCTTCAATATTTTTTTCATTTTTGAATAATTTTTCGACAACTGAAAAAATTGTGACTGAAAAATAAAAGTAGGCCCATCGTCTCATTAAATTCATTTTTAATTCTTCTTTTTCCATTAGCTCTCATTTCTACGAGCTCCTTGTTATTCCTAACACATTTTTGCTGATTACCAGGTATTCTTCTATATTTGAGACCATATGCAATATGAAGAATGTATACTGAAAAGCGTATTCGGGCGTGAAGGAGAGATGTACCGAATTGTAGGATGTCTTTATTAAAGGGTATATTAGAAGTATTATCCAGAATGTCAGAAAATTCAGAAAATTCATTCTACATACTGAACAAGTCCAAGCAGAGTTGCCTTTCCATCAATTATTGTTAACTGTATAGATTTCAGTACACACCGGACTTAAATTTTCAATTGATTGCTTGATTGAATCGATCCAATTTTTTTGTGAATAATTTACTTTCTTTTTAATACCGGAGTTGGGTTTTTCCATGCATATTTGGTAGCATTTGTTGACGTCGAAGGTACATTTGAACTCTTTCTTAAGTGCCTTTCTCCATTTTATATATTTCTGCTGGGTTCTAATTGCACCATAAGTGCACTTGCTTCTGCGGAAAACTCAGAGGCTGTAGAAGGTGTGGCTATATTTCTACTATTAGCTTAAGGCGATTTGGTCAGGAAGAATAGTCGCTATCTATGTTCATGTCACCGGCTGTTTATTTCTTTTTTATACTTCCTTAAAAGAATCTTTGACTTCAATCTCGGATTACATGGACAGAATTTTAGACATTATAATTTTTTTTAAACTTCTCTCCCAGATCAGCATACCGTTTAAATGGGGTCCAGCATTAGTGGTTTTATTTTAATTGAAAGTTTCGCATACAATTTTTTACCGTAGTGTTCGTAGGAGTTTCCCAAAGGATGCTACATAGAACTTTATATTGAATGGTGGAAAAAATGCAAATGTTCCAAATAATGCAAATGAGTAATTTATATATTGGAAAAGTTTTCGTGGATACCCCAAAACTAAAAAATTTTGGGGGCAATATTAAGCCCGCCAAGTTATTGTAGGGTAAGTTATTGTAAAGGTAAAATAAATACAATTAAGCATTTTACGAAATTTATCAATTTTAAATTAGAGATGTGTGTTATGTTTACAGTTTTCTTAAAACGAAATTGGAAGGAAAACTTACAAATAAAAAGGCTAAATAGCCCAGAGGTTACTGCCGTTCAAAAATATACCCAAGATTTTTAAGTTGTGTGCATAATTTTGCTAGATATCCCTAACCACAATTCTGGGATGGATAAGTCATGGCTTGGAAGTCAAAATAAAAATATTTCTGAGTGGAATAGATGAAATACCGACTTTTACTGCAATGTAGATCTATTAGGTACCCTTTAAGTGGCCTTAGCAATAAAAAAAATCAATGATATTTATATTTTTATGTAAGATTGTACATGAGGAGTACAATAGCTCCATTCCTAACATCTACACAATTATTACAATATTAAAAAGAAGCACAGAAAAATGTTTAAAATTGAATTCAAATGAAATATATTAATGCTACAATATACTATGAATTGAATACAGTGTCCGCCAAAACTAACTGAACAAATGCTAGAAGATTGTCTTCGTATGAGCCGAGTAATGTTATTTTTTATAAAAAATATTTACTTCCATATAAAGATTGTTTTCCACTCTAAATAAAAGCACATAAATTGTTACATATATACATATAATTATTGCAAAAAGTAAATTAAAGGATTTTTGTTAATTTTGAAAAGTTTCACTGTGAATAAATTAAAAATCACCACATTAGAGATTTCAGAATTGTTGTGATTAGGGAATTAATTTTACTCGACTTTTTCATTACTGAATTGAATAAATATCCCAAAAGTGCAGCTTTTAAATTACTCAAGTTATTCGAGTAAATTATACTTTAAATTTTTACTTTATTATACTTTAATTTTTTTTTTTTATTAAGAAAAAAAAGAAAAAAAAACAAAAAACGAAAAACACACCTAATTTACAAGAAGAAGAAAACAAGATCACTTAATTTACAATAAGGACAAATAAATTTATATATATTTTTCTCTTTTGTTTTCATGAAGCCATTGTTTATCTATATTTACTAAATTCTTTAAATAATGAATAAATAGGCCATAAAAATCTGCGAACCACATTTATAAAATCGATAAATACTGAATTATTTTAGATAAATGAGTTCAGCGATTTTTAGCATACTTGCTTAATTCAGTTTCTAGTCGAAATCATTTCTGTATTGCAAGTTTCATCCAAGCCATCATTATCGTATCCTCTACACCAGGCTGAGAATCTATACGTACATCAGCTTACATGTTTACTAAGGTGTCCAATTATTCGGGATTTCATATTAAGCGGTTAATTCGAAAAATAATTATTCGAGGTTAAAAATTGATCGGTTAATAACCGATTAAAGGCAAATTATACGATTAACCGAATAGTCTTAGTAATACATGTGAAACATATAAACAATACCACTTTTAGGATTTAATCAGTAGTTAATTAGAAACATAATGTAGATCAAATTCTTTCATAAAGGGTTAATCTTATCAGTTCTTTTGCCCATTTGTATAAAAAAATTATTTTTTTTTACCTAATACGAGTATTACAAAATATTTTCACAACTTAATTTAAAAAATCGTCTTTTCAATGCAACTCTCTTTATTTTCTGTATGAGAATGATTTTTTTGTAGTAAAAAATTAATTATTAAAAATAAATTTGAAAACCATTTACAACCATTACAAAAAAGAAATAAAGATATTGAAAAGAAAGAAAAAAATTATGTCAAAAATAAAAATTTTAGAAAACATAAAAAACCAAATATTTATTATAAACACCGTTTTCACCTAACGAAAATTAATAGCTTTTGTCCTCATTCGGTTTTTGTTTGAAAAACTACATCAATTTTTTTAGTTTTTTCATACAAATTAAAAACCATTTTTATCTATTTCTTATTCAAAACCAAATGAAAACTACTAAAATAACTATTTATGGTACAGCCTGTTCTGTTAATTTCGGAACAGTGAGCTTTTATATGTAATGTAAAAAATTAAATTGTCAAAATTCGTGAATTATTTTATTTGCTTTTTAATTTGTGTGTAAAAGTTATTTTTAAACCGTTATTAAAAAGGTTTTCTTCAAAAACCACATAGAGGAAAAACGATGTTTTCAAAAACCAACTTGTTTTTATGTAAACGGCATATAATAAAGAAATTATGATAATAAAGAAATTATAATAATAAAATTTATAGTTTTAATAGAAATTTTAATAGCGTTTATGCAAATTATAAGATAACTTACTATTATTTTCTTCTCGTGCAATTTTGAAAACTTTTCAAAACGTCAAGTGAAAAGTTCGAACATTGTTGTTTTCGTATAAGTTTTCATTTTCGAAAACTTTTTAAAATGCTCAGTCTGATTGTACTATTACTCGAAACTATTATGTTTTTAGAATTTATATTCCCACAAGTTTACGTATTTATAAAGTTATAACATTATAATCTATTCATGCCGCATTATTATATGTACTATACCAACAACAAAAGAATATCTAAAGATATAAATAAATCACCGAACTTGTGATCCAGAAGTAGTGCAAATTCGTATAATTTCCAATGAATTTAACATTGGAAGATGTTCTCTTTTTTGATATCTATATGGTGAGAAGAAATTCATGTTCGTGATTTTGTGCAAAATTGCTATGAATATTCGATTTTATTTATTGGCGCAAGGAAGTTACTTTTAATTTTTATATAAACCAACATATTTTTTAATATAGTTGAACAGCAGAACAATTCATTTGAATCTCTTTTTAATAATATATTTTATGCTGTTTGTATTACTATTGAATCACAAGATCACGTTCACTTATTGATTCTTTGGAAGTAATGAAAAAGTACTTCTCTAAAAATTACTATTATTTTTTTCTGGGATATAACAGACATTTAAAAAAGAATGTAGTTGACATAAATTTATCTTAAATATACAAAATGTTCTATATTTTTAACTCCAGGAAACTAAATTGCAGTTAATCGGTTTTTCGACACAAATTATTCGGTTTATTTGTTATTCGAAAATGTACAATTTTAAATTATTCGAACAGTTAATCGACCAAAATTAATCTGATAACCAAATGACTGTTAATCGATTCGATATCTATTGTTTACACATATCGGCTACACTATTAGAAAGGTAATTCTACTTAATCGCACATACGACTTTCGAGCTACCACGTTAGCCATTCGTAGAACAACAATATGGTTTTCCAAATCAAATTAAAATCCTCCAATTTGTTTCCTAAGAAAAAAATAATATGTATAAAAAGGTGAATCTTTTTTATAATTTATATAAATTATAAAAAGGTAATTTTTTTAAAATTTGCATTACAATTTTTTAAAGTGACGTATACACATTTGTTTGAATTCCGTGATAGCAAAAAAAAAAAAGACCTTCAACTACAATTTTTTAATAAAATTGTGGAGTACTTTTCCATTCTAAATATTCTGTAAAAATTTTACAACAGTTATTTTCAATCAAAATTTTTTAAAGAGCTAGTATTAAGATATCTTTAAAAGCAGTTAACAAAAGAGACCATTCAAATATTTTTACTTGAATTATGCGATTAATCGGTATAATTTACGCGAATAAATTTTTACTCGAAATTCTTGATTTTAATTTAACGTACAACCCAAATAAGAGCAGCTAAAACCGGAACTTAATTATACAGCTCTGCACCACTAAATTTTAACGGGAGCATCTCCACTGCACTCGAAATCATTGGAACAGAGACCTACAGCTGGTAATAAAACAGAGTTACAAAAGACGTTGATAGCAGCAGAAATAACAAGTGATCTTGTAACAGCTAAAGCCCTCGTTAAACCATGCAACAACAAAATAGTTCTTGTAAAAGTGCTTAACCTGTCGAAAAAGGTCGTTAAGCCAAATTCCGAAATAGGTCAATGCATTTCAGCAGAAGCAGTAATCACTTGCGAGAAAAACCCGAAAACTGTCAATAAATCCACCAAATAACTCAAACTACTAGCGAAATATATAGGAAAATGGGTAGAAGAATTAGCACCGATAGATAGAAATAAGGCCAAACAAATTCTGAAGAAATATACCTCCATCTTCGCCTTAAAAAGACAAAGCTAATGTAGAACGGCCATTGTAAAATATCAAATAAATACTGGCAAAACGAGGCCAATAAAGCAGGCGCCCAGAAGTGTTCCTCTAGTAAAGCGAAGTGAAGTAAAGGAGTTGGTCAACGAAATAGAGTGAAACGGTATAATCGAACCATCTTCAAGTCCTTGGAACTCGCCTGTTGTTTTAGTTAAAAAGAAAGACGGCAGCACTAGATTTTGCGTCGATTATAGAAAACTGAAGGACCTCACTAAGAAAGGAACAATAGTTCATCACATTGGACTTGCAAAGTGGTTATTGGCAGGTAGAAATTTCAGACAAAGACAAGGAAAAACTGCCTTTAGCACGAGTGATGGGTTATAGCAGGTTAATGTGAAGCCATTTAGACTCTGCAATGCTCCAGCCACATTCGAGCATTTAATGGAACATGTATTGAAAGGACTTCACGAGAAGATATGCTTGATGTACCTTGATGGCATAATTGTCATGGGTAAGACTTTTGATGAACATTTGAAAAACCTTGAAGAAGTCCTTACACGAATATCAGCTGCTGGACTCGAACTCAGTGTAAAGAAGTGTGTATTGTTCTAGAAAGAAGTCAGATATTTGGGACATCGCTTAACAGCAGATGAAAATAAGGTAATTGCTGTAAAGGACTGGCCACGTCGGAGAAATTTGACAATTTGTCCCATATTTCGTCAATGTAGCCGAAAGTTTACATGATCGGACCAAGAAGTCACAATCATTCCAATGGATTGAAGCCCAAGAACTAGCATTCCAGAAGCTCAAGGGTCTATTATGTACGGCACCAATTTTGCCATATCCTATACCTGGAGAAAGGTTTGTGGTAGATAGCGATGCGAGTGGATACGGAATACTTACTTTCACAAGTGGTCGGTGGCACTGAAAGAGTCATTGGTTAAGAAATTAAATGACGTGGTGTACAGAACACAGAAAGAAAAGAGCCCGAGATCTAAAATGAAGGTCGTACATCTAGAATGACTAGCTGCCTATGGGAGAAGTGAATCTATGCCTATTCGGGATGAACAGGCTTAAGCGGGGGGCAGTGTTACGAAATTGTATTTGAATTCAAATATAACGGTTTTAACGGCTGGTTTAAAATTAAATAATGCTTATCATCCTTTCTCAATGCTTCTCGACTTTATGTTTATGTTAACAGCAGTTAACGTATCTGTAGAAATTATTAACATAACTGTAAACATACAACATTGAACAAAAAGCTTTCACCATTCTTTGTAAGTATGGCAACACTAAATGTTGAAGCTGCTAAAATTAATATCGAAAGCTCTAAAATTCGAATATACTAGTTTGTCCGTTAAGAACATTATAGAAAGAAATATAGCTTTCGAGAAGCATCTAGATGGTAGTGCAGTGTATATAAATTGGCCGTGAGAACACCATTGAGTCAGTCTAATTGGAAGCATCGTTAAGTAAAGACTTGGGTGTATATTCTTGTACATCACTAAAGTATGTAATTTAAGTGTGTAATTAAAGTGACTATTTAAACTGTTATTGTTGAACATTTTCAAATAAAATAAAGAGTCGTTACAACTTTTAAACTAACTAAACGGTTTTTAGTTGCAATCAAAGTACCGGTTTGTTTAAAAAGAAATAAACCACAGATTTTAAAAGGTAAAAACGTACATATATAAATATATATATATATATACATAACAAAATTCGTAAAAAAATCGTCAAATACAAAAAATCTTAAATTACAAACGAAAATCGTATTTGAAATACGAGGTTGTAAAAAAGCTAATAAACATTTTGAAATACAAAAGAAATACCATATTATATACGAACAAAATTTAAGTGAACAAAAATTTATAAATTTAAATTGAATAAAAAAATAATAAAAGTAATTTTGCATACGAAGAAATATATATACATATATATATATATATATATATATATATATATATATATATAAATTAATTTAATACAAGTTGATTTTTTAAAAAAATATTTTTTTCTATTGTTAACGGAGGGTTAACAATAGAACCTTTATTATTTAATTCACAAAACTGACTGCAAAGAATTTACAATTATAATTCCTAAAGACAATCAACTAAACTACCAAACTACTGATGTTGCATTTCCCACCATCAGGCCACTCATGCACTTGCTGCATGTGTGGATTAAATTTCGCTTGTGAATATTTATTGTTGAGCAATTTGATGTTGTTGAATCGGCAAGTTTAACATTGGCACGTTTTGTAGGCTGTTACCATTGCAGTTGTTGTTGTTGTTGAAATTATACTCTTTCTGTTGTTAACTTTGATGTTGTTGAATCAGCAAGTTTAACATTAGCGCGTTTTGTAGGTTGTTACCTGTTGCAGTTGTTGTTGTTGTTGATATTATAATATTTCTGTTGTTAACTCCTCCCCCTCTAAGCTCATGCGTCCTCGCATGAATAACCATATTTCAGAAAAATGGAAGGTCATGAATCCTCTTGTTTTTTGAACCTCTTGATGGTAATGACAAGGAGGTTTTTGGGTTGGTGCTTAGTTGAACATTCTCTATAATTTCTATTTTCTGCTCCGTTTTAGT
Source organism: Protocalliphora azurea (assembly GCA_932274085.1). Classification (NCBI taxonomy): domain Eukaryota; kingdom Metazoa; phylum Arthropoda; class Insecta; order Diptera; family Calliphoridae; genus Protocalliphora; species Protocalliphora azurea. The sequence continues at coordinate 51,869,320 of OW026521.1, read as the reverse complement.
GGACTCTGTATTTCCTTTGGGTGGATTATTTCCATCTTCGTGGGTTCCATTTCTATTCTTCCTTTTTATTAAGTAGATAATGGTAGCCGATATTATGAAAGTCATTACCAGTCCAATGTTGATGGTTAGATTTATTTTATTCTCGATTTGCAGTTTGTCGATTATGTGAGAGTTGTTAACATTTACTGCTTCCATTCTTTCCAAAGTTATCACCTGTTCCTGAATACTATCGCTACTTGGCTGCAGCAGGGCAGGTAAAGGTTTAGTGAGAGAGACCTGGGTTGTTAAGTATGTTTGATTTCCAACTCGAACTGTAGAATTCAGGTGATGAATTATGAAGGTGCCATCTATATTGATTGTTGAGTTGTCTATTTCAATTTGCCCTTTGTAATCGTTCAATAATATCATGCTGTCATCTATTTCTTCCACTGATGCCACATGCTCATCGTTGGTTGTTGTGCAGCGGGGTGGTTTACTCTTTAGCAGATTTGGGATACAGTCAGATTTACTTATGTCTAGGATATTATCAATTTCACAAATACTTATCTTATTATAATTCTTGCAGTCATTCTTAATACCGAATATCTTATCATTACATTTCAAAACATTTTTAAATATTGACTTAACTATCCTATTATCTTTCCTTACAGGTTTAATTAACAAATTGTCACAATTTTCATTATCAGTTGTTGGGATATTAACAATATAAACAATTTCATTATTATTTGAAGCGACTTTAATTTTCGAAAAATTTAGTAACTCATCCATATTACCGAATGGAATATTATCTTTATAAAAAATATCTCTCAAAATATTAACCTCAGTATTAGAAAAAATAAATGAATTAACAATGTTTGATTTGGCCCAATGAATGGCATATTCAATATTAGATAGTTCCTCTTTAATAATTTCGAGTTTATACTTAAAATCTAACAAATTTTCTTCTTTATCTTTATTCTCTAATAATTTAGAAATATTATTGGTAATCTTTGAGAGTTGATTTACTTTATCTATTGTTAGTTGATTAATTACGATTTGATTGTTATTGTTAACTAGGACATTATTCATTTTATCCTCTATTATTTCGAAATCATGGTGGTCCGGACTACCGGCTAACCATTTCCAGGCGCTGCCAATGAAGTCAAGAGACCTTTTTGTCATCGTCTTGGATTTTAGTCTGGATAAACAGGATTTTATTTGGGATAAGGTATAGGATAGGTAAGGTAATAATGAGCTATCATCGTTGTCGCGTAAATCAATTCCGTTCTCCAATTTCTCTATCAGATCTTCGTACTCCCCCAAGTCAATCGTATGGACAAGTTTGAATACGCCGTTTTGAATTTTCGCTGATCCCGTATTGATCACGACTAGTCTAGAGTTGGAGTAATCCATTATCTGGAACTCGCCGACGGAGTATCCAGGTAACAGAAATAACCTGTAAGTAAATGTAACAATATTTAGTTCCTTATATGTTTCTTATGAACGACTCTCCCACTCTCTGTCACTACGGTCGAATGTTTATTTTCCTTCACTAGTTCACGTTTAAATTTTTCAGTCAATTTAGTGCCAAGTCTCTTGTTAACCCTAACAAAAATCTCCTGTCCGGGTATGTATTGCTTAACGTCTTTTCTATCTTTGTTGTGGTAGTTCAAATCCTTTTCCTGTTTCTTTTTCAGCATCGTGATGTTATTTTCCCTGGTTCTTTCATAGCTTCCAGGTGAAAAATCCACAGTCCTCCCGAAAAACATATCCACTGGCTTCCTACCGATCGTGGAATGTATGGAGTGGTTATATTCGTTGACGGATCTTTCCAAAAGTTCCTCAAAATTCCTGCAAATACCCTCATCTTTAAGACATCTTAAAATTTCGGCCAATGTTGAATGAAATCTTTCGATTTGACCGTTGGCTTCACTTTTGTATGGTGGTGTTGTAAATACCTCTATTCCCAATTCATCTTTCATCATGAAAAGTATGGTTGCAGAATTCAATGATTTTTCGTTGTCCATGACAACCGTTTTGGGAACTCCATAGAAAAACAAAATATCCCTCAAAGGTCTCCTAATATCCTCTATTGATTTTCCCTGAAGAATTTTCGTTTGGGCGTACTTTGAGAATTTATCTATGGCCGTCAATACCAATTTCCTATCGGTTGAAAAAATATCAATATGAATAACCTGACCTGGATAGTTTGGTATTGGTGTAGCGTTCAATTTTGGTTGGTTGGGATGTCTATCGTATTTATTTTTCTTGCATGTGGAGCACAGTTTCAATATTCTCTTAATTTTGGAGAACATGCTGGGAAAGTACGCTTTTTCCAGTATTTGCATCTTATTTTCTACAGCATTTCTGTGTGCGCGGTTATGAGTTTCCACAATTTTGGTTTCTTGATCAGATTCCGACAATATATCCTCGACAAATTTTTGAGTAAATCGAATTTTAAAATTTCCAAAATGATGTGGGTAAATTTCTTGAATTTTCCCCATAATAAACTCTGGGGTTTTAATGCAATTTATGACCGATGGGTTAAGGTATCTCTTCAAAATGGAAATTAGTTTTTCAGTATCATATTCCGGTTCCATAATCAAATGTCTATGATAACCCGGAAAAATTATTTGAAACTGGTATGCTGGAGTATCGTTGATTTGAAGAAATATTTGATTTTTAAATGCATTTATGGGCACCTCAACACTATTTATGAGTCCTTCTGGAGAGCTGTCGCCACTATGCACTGTTCCCGTTAGAGAGTTAATATTCGTTCCAGGGGGTCTAGACAGCGCATCAGCCACAACATCTTTTACCTGGTTTATATTGCATCTCATAATTGTATTCCTCCAGTATCGCTTTCCATCTTTTCATCTTCGCATTATTATTCTTATTGCTTAGAGCATAAGTTAGGGGTTGATGGTCGGTGTAAATTATAACTTTGGCTGATCCGTATAGGTAGTTTCTTAGATGGGTTAAAGCCCAGATTATAGCCAACATTTCTTTTTCGTTCGCTGCATAACTTTCCTCGGATCCTGTTAATGTTCTTGAAATGAAGGAAATCGGCCTGTCGTCCTGAGCACGTTGGAATATCGATGGCGCATTCTTTAGTCCAAAAGGTAAGCGTAAGAATTCATATTTCCCATTGTTGACTGAGAATGCCGTTTTTTCTATATCTTCCGTCCTAAGGGGTATTTGATGAAACCCACTTTTCAAATCGATGACTGTAAAATATTTATTCCCTCCCAGATGGGAAAGCACGTCATTTATCTCGGGGATGGGGTATTTATCTGCGATAGTTACCGTATTAAGTTTCTTAAAGTCTACCACAACTCTATACTTGTCCTTTCCGGATGCATCCTGTTTTTTTGGAACAATCCAAATTGGTGAATTGTAGGGAGAACGCGATGGTCGGATTATTTGGTCCTTTAGTAATTTAGCTATTTCGCAGTCAACAACACTCCTGAGAGCCATTGGATAGGGATAGTTTCTTGAATAGACGGGATTTTCAGTTGTTGTTCTTATCTCGCCTACGACCCTAGTCGTGTACGTAAGGCTTTCGTCGGGGTCCGCAAATAGATTCTTATGGCGATCGACGATGTTCTCCAACAACTTCTTTCGACTCCCTGAAAGATGGTTTGTCCTAATTTCAATATTATTTACATTCTGAGAAATGAGCTGTTTAATTGGAACTTTCCTACCCCCATTAATGGTGAAATAATCCTCGGCTGTATAAATGACAGCCGAACATTCCTTCAGACTATCGTTTCCTAATATTGCGTCAAATGTCTCTAATTCTGGTAAAAGGAAAAACTTTATGGGAGTATCATCAAACAACTTCAAAAATTTGTGCTGTTTTATTTCGATGTATCCCTTAACGGATTTTGCCTTAAAATTTCTTTCGTTCTGTCTAGGGTTTGTTATAAATTTAGGGTTGATGTAATTTTTATTGCTGCCGGTGTCTAATAATATTCTCAATTTTTTGTCGTTCCCCATTTTTGCTTCGAAATAAGGTAATGAGGAACAGTTTAATCTAAAAAATTAACAGCAAGCTGGACATCATCAGTTTCGTCTTCCTGTCTTTCGAGCGTAGCTACTTCCGCAGGAATTTGTTGAAAATAATCCTGAGCGTACTCAGGTTCCACATTCTCGTGACGATGGTTGACGTCACCTTCTTCCGGTGGATAGCGACCATAATAGGTTTCCTCCGGCATATTATCCGTATCTATATGGAAATTCCGTTGAAATTTATTCGCTGGAGCTTGAAAAGACGCTGCTGTTGGTCTCTTTGTTGCTAAATTGTTATGTGGTCTATTCATATAATCGACCCGGTGGGTTTGGATTGATTTATCCACATCCATTGGTTCTACTCGTTGGCTTTTAGGATTATTTTGAATGCCCGAATTCAATCCAGAGTTTCCAGGAAAGTTTCGGTTATGATTATAAGTAATATTACGATTGAAATTTGGGTTACGGTTAAAGTTTGGAACGGGATTATAGCGAGGTGGTATAGGTGGTCTAATGGGTGGTGTTCCACCAACATAAGCAAGTTCGGGATAGAATACTCTCCCATTTGTGAAAGTCGTCGCACCGATCTTATCCTTCTGTACATTATTCCTGATAGATTGTCCATGAGCGTAATTTCTCCGGAATGTCATATTATCCAACTTTAGACAAATATGTAGTGCCTGCGGCAAGGACGTTGGTTCGCGCACACTTAACAATTTCGGTAAATCTCCATTTAATCCCCTTACGAATGTGTCCAAGGCTTTCTCCCTGTAGGTATTCGTCATGGCGTGAAGGCTATTTTCCTCCAGATCCAGGGAAGAGACCTTGTCAAGTAACAGTGAAAGATGCTGGTAAACAGCCTGATAAAATTCCGTTATGCTCCTGTTCCCTTGGCATAATACCATCATCTGGTATTCTAGCGTTCCTATGTCCCTCTTATCAGAATAATGCATTGCGAGACACTTTCTAATTCGTGGCCAATCTAGTGGTGTCCGATACGATTCTAAGGCGGTATCTGCGTCACCCACGATTTTTGTGCGAATGGTGTGTAGAATTGCGTAGTATCTTCCAGTACCTTTTACCGAATCATAAAGCTTTAAAACCCTCTCCACGGACTTTCGCCAAGAATTAAACTCTCCCGGTTTACCAGAAAACTCCCTCAAAGACCTAACTATGTCGGGAACCTTGTCCAGTTCATCTAACCTGCCAGTAACTGTCCCTATGGGGTGATCAGCTCCCTCGTCCGTCAAATGATCGGACGATGTTTCAATAACCTCCCTTATCATGAGGGCTATCTGTTCCCTTTGCAGTGTGGTAAAACCCACTGATGCTTCGGTCGGTTGTGCTACTGGTTGTGCCATTGTCAGTGTCCTACTTAGTCTCTCGGTCAGCTGATCGATAGTTTCGTCGGGCATACCGGTTAAATGATTTCGAAATAAAAGGATCAAAAAAAAATCGAATTAATTTCACAAATCCCGATCAGATTCAAGGACAATAAAAATAAAATTTTTAAGACCGACTCCAGAAAACAAAATTGATAACAACGAATATTTATGAGACTTTTCCTTTACTTAAAAAAATTTCAACTAACTCAAGATCGTAATAGTTAATAAAAAAAAAATAGGGATGATGGATTTAATTTTTGAATAAAATCTTAATATGGTTTAATTTAAACAAGATAATTAATAATGTACTTAATAATAGTCTTACATTAGTATCTGGAACATAGCTGGATGATGATGGAGGGATGATGATTGCAGACTTCCCTTTATATTCCTGATTCCGTAATTGTTGGCTTTTTAAAGTTTGCTCTTTCAATTCTTTACACAGTTTATTATTTCAATAATTTTTAGTTTATTATATTTGTTTGTTAATTTGTTCCTTTTGTTTAGGATTTTTACTAATGTTCACTTTAGTTGTTCTTTTCTTTTATGTTAACCTTTATGTTTACTTAGTTGTTTAAAAAAAAAAATTTTTATCACTTAGGCTATATCGCGGCCGCTGGTCTCCCGTGAGACCTCCGGTTTACCTCTTGTTTTCGTAAGAGGCTACTAAGGCGCACTCTTTCCGCGATCTATTAATTTAATTACCGGGAAAACCCTTTTTCCGAGGGTTTTATTTTACGAAAAAGGACCTTTTTTAAGGGTCCCTGCTCGGGCGCCAATTAATTTAATACAAGTTGATTTTTTAAAAAAATATTTTTTTCTATTAACGGAGGGTTAACAATAGAACCTTTATTATTTAATTCACAAAACTGACTGCAAAGAATTTACAATTATAATTCCTAAAGACAATCAACTAAACTACCAAACTACTGATGTTGCATTTCCCACCATCAGGCCACTCATGCACTTGCTGCATGTGTGGATTAAATTTCGCTTGTGAATATTTATTGTTGAGCAATTTGATGTTGTTGAATCGGCAAGTTTAACATTGGCACGTTTTGTAGGTTGTTACCATTGCAGTTGTTGTTGTTGTTGAAATTATACTCTTTCTGTTGTTAACTTTGATGTTGTTGAATCAGCAAGTTTAACATTAGCGCGTTTTGTAGGTTGTTACCTGTTGCAGTTGTTGTTGTTGTTGATATTATAATATTTCTGTTGTTAACTTATATAAATATATATATATATATATATATATATATATATAAATATATATATATATATATATATATATATATATATATATATATATATATATATATATATATATAGAAAGAGTGGACAAAATCAAATTGATAAAAGAAAATTCTAATATAGTTTCACACAAAGGTCATCTACTAATTCCGTGAACACACTATTTAAAGGTGTATGCCATTATATTTTAGCTGAAGCTTTAATTTATTTTATTGAAACTATAGAGACATTAAAAAATCGGCTTAAAAGCTGTAAATATTACAAAGGTAATGAAAAGCTCAGCAATACAAATAAAGAATTGGATGATCGCAAATTCAAAGCATCAGCAAAAGAAATTGTGATATTTTGGTAACATTTTACCATTATAATTGGGGAATTTATTCCAAATCAAGATTCAGTTTGGTTACTTTTGTTCAGGTTGTTTGAATTAATTAACGATATTCTATGCTACGAAGTTTCGGAATATTTAATTCAGCAAATAAAATTTAAAGTCGAAAATTTCAATAAGGACTATCAAATATTATTAAAAAATCTTGCGCATAAATTCTACTTTCCTTTGCATTACATAAGGGCAATAAAACAGTGCGGACCTTTAAGACAGTTCCGGAGTTTTAAATTCAAGGCTTTTCTTTCAAACAGCAAATGTGTTTTATTAAATATTTGCTTAATAAAAATCTTGAAACAGAATTGTAATGTACAAAAACATATAAGAACTTCTCTGTTCAGAAAATGATTAGCAGAAAACTTAAAATACCCGTGAAAATTTCTCTTTATTTAGAAGCAATAATTTGGGAATATAAATATAACAAGAAATAAATTATTTGTAAATATACTAACGTCTTTAATTTTTACCAAATTAAAAAAAAAACATATAATTTTGCAGCAAAAGTATTACTACACTATTTAATGTCCATTATGGTGGATTTGTATATCAAAGAATTTGCGAAACATTAGGTCCACGAGTTAGTACAGAACAGCTTACACAAGGAAAGCGGTTCTTATTACTCAAGGAGTTTTACAAAAATATTTATTAAAATGAATGCTTTTAGCGATGATCTTGCTGCTCTTTTTGAAGAATGGAATTATCTCATTTGTACATTCAATTTAAAGGTAATTTAAACTAATTACTTATTAAATTATTATAACTTTATTTTTTCTTTTACAAAACAAAAAATATCGCTTAAAATCTTAACCCTAATTCTTTAACGATTTGCCAGTTGGAGACCAAGCCCTTTTTGAAAATAATTTAAACAAGTAGAAAAAATGCGAAGCAATTGATTTTGATTTCGAACCGTTTTCTAACTTTAATAGAAGCAAAACAATTTATGTAAGAGATGTCCTTAATACCTTCCATAATGGAAAAGAAATTGAAGCTTTTTACAATAAAAGTGGCAAATTGTTTGACGAACAAAGAAATCTTCTGACTACCATATTAAACAAATATATTGAATAGAATGGTATTGATTATTCGCATTCGGATTGTGGCTTTTTTGGAAAAGAAATCTTTTCTATATTTCCGACAGAAAAAATTGTAATAAATTGTACTACCTAAATAATAATAATAATAATAATAATAATAATAATAATAATAATAATAATAATAATAATAATAATAATAATAATATTTAACATTACAGGATTTTTAGAGAATATGAAAAAGAAGAAAAATATACAACAAGCTGGTATATCTTAAAAGAGTGGCAAAAGGTGCTTTTAAACATAAAGTTACCTAACATGATGAAGCTTAAACTGGTGAGTATATAAAATAAAACTTACATTAAATTCATATATATTTCTGTTACATACTTTCAGAATTTGAAGAAAATTACGATAATATTGTGACATGCCTAAGAGATAAAGGGACTGCTACAGAATTCGACATATTTTTATATTATAATTGACTATATTTAAATTGTGGCCGGAATATTTAAAACCACTTGCTTGGCAACTGGTAAATAAATTTTTACACATAATAACGTTATTGAATAAACTTTTAATTAATTTTCCTTTAAAAAAAATATATCGATAATGATTTCAAGTTAATTATCCAACAGCAAAAAACCTAGTATCAATGCGGAGACGAAATTTTGAATACAATGAAACAAAAAGTTATTTTAGCTTTTGTTTCTAAAGAAGTTATTAGAAATTGAGATGAGAATGAATGTATATAAACAGATAGCATTTATATATACCCAAACTCTTACCTCGTTTTTCGCTTATTTATTTACAGAATCGAAAAATTTTGAAATTTTGTGGTACCTGCATTTCTTATTTTCACCAAATCAAAAAATGAATACCGAATCAAGTGGCAGCAAGATGCAAAAAACATTTTCAATTGCAGACTCTCAGAACGTATTTTCTATTCTAGCCCAAGGCTATGAGGAATTAAAAATTATTCTGTCAAAACTTTTAGTTGTCAAATATATATTCCAAATTAAGTATATAAGCTAGTGCAATAGCTATTTAAGTATCTGTTAAATATACATATATTATTTTTTAAACACTGTAGTTTATTTCCTTTTAAATAAATCGGTACTTTGATTGCAAATAAAAACAGTTTAGTAGTTTAAATGTTGTAACGACTCTTTATAAAATAAAACATTAAATAAGTAATATTTTTCAAAATCATATTATAAAAAGAACACCACTTAAAACGTTAGTTTTATAAAAGAATATTCATTAAATATAATAACAGCATTCATTAGTATTTAGTAGGCATTAGATTTTAATAATAAAACCAGATACCGAATTTTATTACTAATAGACCTACTTAATACTCGTATTTTTATCATATTTCTTCTTATTTTCATGAATTGTTTCATTTTTGTCATTATTATCGAAATAAGAAATATAAAAGTTGATTATTATTTCCCACTTTAAATTCTAAACAAACAAAATTTTTACTGAATAAAAAGATATTTCAAATGCATTCGCACAATACATACAAAATTCAAATAAATAAACTATTGAAAAAAAAATTTTAAAACAAAAACAAAACTTGAATAAAAAAAATTATTACAAATTTTTTTTCATATTGATATTTATTTTAAAGGATATTTTTACCATCTGATGTATGCTATATGTGCAAATTTTTTAAATTTCATCTTATATGGGGGTGGGCAGTAGAGTGGGTGATTGCTACCCATTTTTAATTTCCGAGTTTACATTGGGCTTTGAACTATGTGGACAAAATTTCGTTGATGTCTATGTTTTTATTATAGGAGACATCTTCGAAGAAGTATGAACTAAGTTACGACGCACATCCTGTTTTCCTAGCTTTTGGTCCATAACCTTTTGTTTATGAAGCAATTTTACCCATTTTAATACCAAAGAAACCTAAAATCCAAATTTCGTCATCCAGAATGTCTGCTTTCAGATGGATGGAGATAGCTAGATAGTCTTAGCTATTGGGTATAAAAAATTGTTTGTGATATTTATTACAAAATTTAGAATTTATTTTGAAGCTATTTAATCGTAGGAAAGTATAACCAAAGAATTTCATTGAATAACAAAAGTATATAAAATTTATTCATTAAATTCAAACATTTTCATTATGTATAAAAGATTAATGTTCTGAAACACTTTGAGTTCTCTATTGTACTTTTTATTTGATTTTCAATGTAATTTTAAGTTTTACTTGTATGTATAACTATAGAAATTTATGTAGTTTTTTAAACAAAACCAAATGAATTCAAAAACGACTAGCTTTTGTTGGTGTAAAGGTAGTAATATACTTTTATTTTCTTTATTAAGAGGAAAAACATATTCACTTTTAAAGAAAAATAAATCGTTTTCAGGTGCCGGATATTTAAAGGAAAATAAATAATATTTAATAAGTACAAAGTAAAATTTTTTTAAACACAGTAAGTATAATTTTATTAATTAACTTGTTAATAAATAAAATGAGTAAAAGGAAGCCCAAAAAGAAAGAAATGTAAGTTTAATTCAACTGGCAAGCCCGTGTAAATTTGCTATAAGTCTGTAATTAAGGTAACTCTGTAAATTTTTGTTTGGAATTGTATTTCGTTTAGTACAAAGGCTCTAGTGATCAATTAAAATAATAAATAGTCATATAAATACATCAAGGTAAAATGAAATATTTTAAAATGCCAAGTCAATACGTTTTTTTTTTTTTTTTTTTTTTTTTTTTTTTTTGTTAATATTAGTTTTTAATATTTTTCAAAAATAATTATTAAAATCTGTAATACATTTTGTTAAAAAAAATAAATATATAAATTGCAAATAGTTAAATAAATTGATTTTCTTTATATTATGTTTTTTCTTTATATTATATTTTAAATAATAATACAATAACGAAGTTATAAATTGGGTACATTTTTTTATTTAGTATACATTATTTATGAATTTTGAACAATATTCGAAATTCTTACAGATGTCGGCCAATAATTCTACATTAAGTAATGATACTAATACGGATACAATTGAAACGTTAAATCTTTCGATAATAAAGTCGAAAATATTGAGTAGAGAATATACAATTAGTAACAAAAAGGCGACTAGCAAAGTTTGGAACTATTTTGGTAAAATTGGAAATTTAGCTGACAGTAAAATTGCAAACTTAGTAGAATGTCGTCGGTGTAGTCTTTTGTATAAATTTAATTCAAATTTAGTGAAACACAAATGCTACATAGCAGCAATAACCGAAGACAAAAACACTAGAAACTTGAAGCCGACAGCAACATGAAAAAAATTAACAAATTACAGAATGGACTGTAAAAAACTACAGACTATTTAAATTGTTATAATTGGTCGAAATGTAAATATTGAAAACCTTCTGCCTCACTCAACTACAATTTCAAGGAATACAAGTGAGATATACAACAACCGTTTTGAAAAAGTAAAAACTAGGAAAACAGGATGTGCGTTGTAACTTAGTTCATACTTTTTCGAAAATGTCTCCTATAAAAAAACATAGACATCAACGAAATTTTGTCCACATAGTTCAAAGCCCAATATAAACTCGGAAATTAAAAATGGGTATCGATCACCCACTCTACTGCCCACCCCCATATAAGATGAAATTTAAAAATTTGCACATATAGCATACATCATGATCGTAAAAATATCCTTTAAAATAAATATCAATATGAAAAAAATTTTTAATAATTTTTTTTTATTCAAGTTTTATTTTTGTTTCAAAAATTTTTATTCAATAGTTTATTTATTTGAATTTTGTATATATTGTGCGAATGCATTTGAAATATCTTTTTATTCAGTGAAAATTTTGTTTGTTTAGAATTTAAAGTGGGAAATAATAATCAACTTTTATATTTCTTATTTCGACAATAATGACAAAAATGAAACAATTCATGAAAGAAATATGATAAAAATACGAGTAATAAGTAGATCTATTAGTAATAAAATTCGGTATCTGGTTTTTATTATTAAAATCTAATGCCTACTAAATACTAATGAATGCTGTTATTATATTTAATGAATATTCTTTTATAAAACTAACGTTTTAAGTGGTGTTCCTTTTATAATATGATTTTGAAAAATATTACTTATTTAATTTTTTATTTTATAAAGAGTCGTTACAACATTTAAACTACTAAACTGCTTTTATTTGCAATCAAATACCGATTTATTTAAAAGGAAATAAACTACAGTGTTTAAAAAATAATATATGTATATTTAACAGATACTTAAATAGCTATTGCACTAGCTTATATACTTAATTTGGAATATATATTTGACAACTAAAAGTTTTGACAGAATAATTTTTAATTCCTCATAGCCTTGGGCTAGAATAGAAAATACGTTCTGAGAGTCTGCAATTGAAAATGTTTTTTGCATCTTGCTGCCACTTGGTTCGGTATTCATTTTTTGATTTGGTGGAAATAAGAAATGCAGGTACCACAAAATTTCAAAATTTTTCGATTCTGTAAATAAATAAGCGAAAAACGAGGTAAGAGTTTGGGTATATATAAAGGGTGGTTAAATTTCAAGGGCCGATGTTGATTTTGAATAAAACACAAACTATTTAGAAAATTATTGTAATTTTATTTTATTATGATATATTGGTATTACTCAATTATGTATGGAACAAAATATCGGCCAAATGGGCGCCGCGGCCACGGCGGCACACCTCCATCCGATGGTCCAAATTTTCGATGACCCTGAGGCATAATGGAGGTTCTATGTCGTTAATGTGACGAATTATCTCATCCTTTAGCTCTTGAATTATTGCTGGCTTAGCGACGTACACCTTTTCTTTCAAATAACCCCAAAGAAAAAAGTCCAACGGTGTCAAATCACATGATCTTGGCGGCCAATTGACATCGCCATTACGTGAGATAACATGGCCATTGAATTTGTTGCGCAAAAGAGCCATTGTTTCGTTAGCTGTGTGGCAAGTGGCACCGTCCTGCTGAAACCACATATCGGCCACATCCATATCTTCCAATTCGGGCCATAAAAAGTTCGTTATCATCTCACGATAGCGAACACCATTCACAGTAACTGCCTGACCGGCCTCATTTTGGAAAAAATACGGCCCGATGATGCCGCCAGCCCATAAACCGCACCAAACAGTCACTCTTTGTGGGTGCATTGGTTTTTCGACAATCACTCTTGGATTCTCATTTGCCCAAATGCGGCAATTCTGTTTATTGACGAATCCACTGAGGTGAAAATGTGCCTCATCACTGAAGATGATTTTCTTCGAAAATTGATCATCCACTGTTGCCATTTCTTGCCACCATTCTGCCCATTCACGACGTTTGGAATGGTCAAGAGGCTTTAGTTCTTGAGCCAATTGCACCTTGTAAGCGTGTAAATGCAAGTCTTTATGTATAATGTTCATCAACGACGAGCGTGAGAGGTGCAATTGTTGGGCACGACGACGAGTTGAGGTGGACGGCTCTTCAGCCACACTATCGCGAACAGCAGCAATATTTTCTGCAGTACGAGCTGTATGAGCATGCACTGGTGTACTCACATCTTCTACAGACCGGGTTTGCTCGAATTTTTCCACGACTTTTGCGATTGTACGCACATTTGGACGATCAAATTGACCAAAAAAATCACGAAGTGCACGATATGCATTTTGATTTAAACGCCCATTTTCATAATAAGTCTGGATAACTTTAACACGTTGTTGGATTGTGATTCAAATTGAGTAAGTCTGAAATAGAGAAATGTCAAATAAAATTCGGAAAAAAGCTTGGCGTTTAGGTGTGGTTCACATTCAACATCGGCCCTTACAATTTAACCACCCTTTAAATGCTATCTGTTTATATACATTCATTCTCATCTCAATTTCTAATAACTTCTTTAGAAACAAAAGCTAAAATAACTTTTTGTTTCATTGTATTCAAAATTTCGTCTCCGCAGTGATACTAGGTTTTTTGCTGTTGGATAATTAACTTGAAATCATTATCGATATATTTTTTTTAAAGGAAAATTAATTAAAAGTTTATTCAATAACGTTATTATGTGTAAAAATTTATTTACCAGTTGCCAAGCAAGTGGTTTTAAATATTCCGGCCACAATTTAAATATAGTCAATTATAATATAAAAATATGTCGAATTCTGTAGCAGTCCCTTTATCTCTTAGGCATGTCACAATATTATCGTAATTTTCTTCAAATTCTGAAAGTATGTAACAGAAATATATATGAATTTAATGTAAGTTTTATTTTATATACTCACCAGTTTAAGCTTCATCATGTTAGGTAACTTTATGTTTAAAAGCACCTTTTGCCACTCTTTTAAGATATACCAGCTTGTTGTATATTTTTCTTCTTTTTCATATTCTCTAAAAATCCTGTAATGTTAAATATTATTATTATTATTATTATTATTATTATTATTATTATTATTATTATTATTATTATTATTTAGGTAGTACAATTTATTACAATTTTTTCTGTCGGAAATATAGAAAAGATTTCTTTTCCAAAAAAGCCACAATCCGAATGCGAATAATCAATACCATTCTATTCAATATATTTGTTTAATATGGTAGTCAGAAGATTTCTTTGTTCGTCAAACAATTTGCCACTTTTATTGTAAAAAGCTTCAATTTCTTTTCCATTATGGAAGGTATTAAGGACATCTCTTACATAAATTGTTTTGCTTCTATTAAAGTTAGAAAACGGTTCGAAATCAAAATCAATTGCTTTGCATTTTTTCTACTTGTTTAAATTATTTTCAAAAAGGGCTTGGTCTCCAACTGGCAAATCGTTAAAGAATTAGGGTTAAGATTTTAAGCGATATTTTTTGTTTTGTAAAAGAAAAAATAAAGTTATAATAATTTAATAAGTAATTAGTTTAAATTACCTTTAAATTGAATGTACAAATGAGATAATTCCATTCTTCAAAAAGGGCAGCAAGATCATCGCTAAAAGCATTCATTTTAATAAATATTTTTGTAATACTCCTTGAGTAATAAGAACCGCTTTCCTTGTGTAAGCTGTTCTGTACTAACCCGTGGACCTACGAGATCTAATATATCAATTATTGTAAATGTTTCGCAAATTCTTTGATATACAAATCCAGCATAATGGACATTAAATACTGTAGTAATACTTTTGCTGCAAAATTATATGTTTTTTTTTTTTTTTTTTTTTAATTTGGTAAAAATCAAAGACGTTAGTATATTTACAAATAATTTATTTCTTGTTATATTTATATTCCCAAATTATTGCTTCTAAATAAAGAGAAATTTTCACGGGTATTTTAAGTTTTTTGCTAATCATTTTCTGAACAGAGAAGTTCTTATATGTTTTTGTACATTACAATTCTGTTTCAAGATTTTTATTAAGCAAATATTTAATAAAACACATTTGCTGTTTGAAAGAAAAGCCTTGAATTTAAAACTCCAGAACTGTCTTAAAGGTCCGCACTGTTTTATTGCTCTTATGTAATGCAAAGGAAAGTAGAATTTATGCGCAAGATTTTTTTAATAATATTTGATAGTCCTTATTGAAATTTTCGACTTTCAATTTTATTTTCTGAATTAAATATTCCGAAACTTCGTAGCATAGAATATCGTTAATTAATTCAAACAACCTGAACAAAAGTAACCAAACTGAATCTTGATTTGGAATAAATTCCCCAATTATAATGGTAAAATGTTACCAAAATATCATAATTTCTTTTGCTGACGCTTTAAATTTGCGATCATCCAATTCTTTATTTGTATTGCTGGGCTTTTCATTACCTTTGTAATATTTACAGCTTTTAAGTCGATTTTTTAATGTCTCTATAATTTTAATAAAATAAATTAAAGCTTCAGCTAAAATATAATGGCATACACCTTTAAATAAATCGTTCATTACATCAATTGTATAGTTTTCGGTGCAATGAAACAAAGGTATGTTATTAAAAGCGACATATTGTACTAGAGTAAAACGACTTTGTTTCTTGGTTGATTGATAATAACTACAATTTTATTGGTTTTGTCTATTTATATTAACTAAATGTCTAGAATGCAATTTTATTAATTCTAAGAATAATTTTAGAAAATAAAACTAATAATTAATTCAATTTGATCAGCTTTACTAGTTCTGAGAATAAAATGATATAGAATAAATGAAATAAAGTAATAAAATAGAATTAATAATAATTAATTCAATTTAATTAGTTTTATAAAAATAAAAATAAATAATAAAATATTTGTTTATGTCTACCCCAATTAATAATGTTAATGTTGAATGTTGTTGTAGTTAATGTTGGCTGTTGTTATATTTAATATTGGCTGTCGCTACTGGTTAATTGGTATTGCAGTTGTAGTTAATGTTGGTTGTTATTGTTACTGGTTGATTGGAGACTTACCTATGGTCTGTTTCCACCTTAGAGTTAAGTGAGGGCCTTAAAGATTCCGTAGGTGGACGAACGATACTACCTTTACAGGAGTACTTTTATTTTTTATTTATTTATTTAATAGCCAATGAAATTACAATTTCTTACAGGCTAGCATATATATTATTCTTAAAGCTATTAACAATAAAATATTTTCATAATCATTCAATAACAAAAATTTATTATTTAACTAAGATAAAATTATTCCTCTTAATGCGGATTGGATTTATTGAGAAATTAGTATATGGATAGAAACTATTGAATTGATTGCATATACGTCTCATGGGATCAAAGTTGGCATAATTGGTTCGAAAATATTTTATTTTTAAAGAAGTATAATTTCTAGTTGGACGATTTGGGATTACGAATTCGACCTTACGAAGCAGGAATTCAGAATTAATTGAACCGTTTACTAAATTAATTACAAATGAAATATTCATATATTTTCTCCTACTTTCATGAGTACGGAGATCAATAAGCTGTAATCGACTTTCATATGAAGGTAAATTAATATTAGGATTTCAAGGAAGATTACGAAGACAAAATAAGAGAAATTGTTTCTGGACCGATTCAATTTTCTTTATATGAACTTCGTATTGAGGATCCCAGACCACGGAAGCATATTATAGGATTGGTCTTACAAGAGATATGAATAATTGCTTGAAAACGTAAGGATCATTAAACTCTCTTCCCCAGCGCTTGAGGAAACCTAGAATTCCTTTTGCCTTATTAACGATTTGCGAAACGTGGGAGTTAAAGGATAGTTTACAATCAAGCAACACACCCAGATCAAAAAATTCTTCGACTAGATCAAGTTGATATTCATTTATTGTGTATCTGCAGAGTACTGGACTTCTTCTATAGAACATCATGTGTTTACACTTTTTTAAATTCAGATCCATTAGATTCATCATACACCAATCATAAAGATTGTAAAGATCTGATTGGAGTAAGGAACATTAATAGGAATAGTTAAAGCTATGGAACAGCTTTACATCATCAGAATATTCAAGAATATTCTAGAATTCTTAATGCAAGCTGGTAAATCATTTATAAATATTAGGAATAATATGGGGCCGAGATGACTACCTTGTGGAACACCAGATAAAACAGGAATGGTTTTTGATGTACATTCTCTGAATAATACACAGTGGCATCTATTTTTAAGATATGTGGAGATCAATTTAAGGAAAACAGGAGAAAATCCGAGTTTATCCAATTTGAACAGTAGGAGATCGTGATTTACTTTATTGAAGGCTTTACTGAAATCTGTGTATATTGCGTCTGTCTGTAAACCGGAATCAAATGCGGTTATAACTGAGGTTGTGAACTCCAAAAAGTTAGTAGTAATGGAACATCCTTTTTTAAATCCATGCTGAAATGGCGAAAGATAACATACAACTTGATGCGAAAGGATTTCAGTAACTATCTTTTCGAAAAGTTTTGGAATAACACTTAATTTAGCAATGTTGGAAATGTTGGATCTGCTACCGGATTTAAACAAAGGTATAATATAAGATTTCCTCCAAACTTCAGGAAAGTAACCACTAAATATTGATATGTTGAATAAGTATGTTATTGGAGATATAAGAGAATGTAAACATTTTATAAGAACACAGCTTGGAACACCATCAGGTCCACATTTATCAGAATATTTTAGATTCTGTACAGCTCTCAGTACCAACGATTTATCTAATGTTGGACAATTTATAAGGGTTGCAGCTGGAATTGGATATGGATAATTGGAAAGTTCATGTGAATCTTTATCAGAATAGGCTGATGAGAAGAAAGCAGCAAACATGTCGGAAATATCTGCATCGTTTGAGGATTCTTTATCTCCAAATTTCATCATGGACGGATATCCAGAGACTCGACGCTTAGAATTTACGAACTGGTAAAAATATTTTGGATTATTTTTAAAGTTTCTTTTCACCCTAAAAAGATAATTATTGTAACATTTGATATTTTCCGAATTGTAAACTGATCTTGATATGGAGTACCTCATATAATCAATAGATAAACCGGATTTTTTGTATTTTCTATAATGTTTGTTTTTCAAAGTTTTTAAGCCATTGAGCTGTTTTGTAGTCCAAGGCGGTCCATGTGCAATTTTTTTTCTCGTCATTGGTATTGATTTCTTAAAACATTTAAATAAGCCATCATAGAATTTATTCAAAATGATGTCAATATTACGAGGGCATACTTTATTGTAAGGAATATATTCAAACCAGTTTTCAGAACAAAGTAGGTGATTTAATTTGGAATAATCAGCTTTGCTAAAATCAAAACCCATCTCATTATTTACATTGGATTGTAAAGATATCTTTGTTTCGACGTATACGCTTATTTCAAGAGTGGGGTGATACGCATCTTCGGGTGTTAATAATGGATTAATGCGAAGAATATTAATTTCTTCAGGTTGATCAACAAATACAAGATCAAGTAGTTTGCTAAGTTTGTTTACTATGTTGTTTATTTGGAATAGTCCTAAATCAGCAATATCATCCAGTAATTCAATAGATGTGTCCGATCTTATTGATGAGCTTAAAAAGCATGAATCAGAAGTTTCGCACCATTTAATATTTGGAGTATTAAAGTCACCAAGAACAATTATGGACTCTTCAGGTTTGGATTGATTAGCTACAAATTTTATCGTATGGTGTATACATTATTTTCATCTTTCTTTCTGGGCATGTTGAAATTATAATAATTATTAGAATAATTATGATAATCGTTATATACATAATATATTAACGAGTTGTTCTTATTTTGAGGGAAGTCATCATGTCATTATCACTGAGTTGATACGACTTCAGTTTCTACATGTTAGGTTCCTCTATAATAGTTTCAGAAATTACTTTTATAGGTTTGGGTAGTGTAAATCAATCCTTTAATTGTTACAGTGCATTGTATATAATATTGTTGTGTTGTTCACGTTAAATGGTTTACTGCAATCAAATTTCACAAGTGTTGTTGGTTAATAGATGGTCTCTAATGGTCCTATATCTCTTAAGATACATTTCGGTTGTAGCTTTCGTATTATTTTACACACACATGGAGATTGTTCCATGGACTCACTTCTTGCAGGACTGTGACAGACAATTTCTAATTAAAAATTTTTTCTTTATAATAGTTAATTGAACTATTTTTATAAGCTATATATTTAGATGACATATTGTTACATTAATTGGTAAATGTATAATATGAGGCAAAATAAAAGTATCTTTTTAAACTTTGGAATTTTTACGTTAAATATTATATTTGAATTATTATAGTATGCCTGTAATTTAAGAATTTCATGTAATCGTTCTACAGAATATACATGAAGATCATTTAGTAATTTATAAATATTTTTTATTTCATTGTTATTCAATATAAGTTTGGAAATAATGTTTAATTTTGTAATTTATTCTATTTAAACACAGAATTCTTGATATTATTAAGTTTTGTTTATTAATCTTGTTAGAAAAAATGTCTTGTATATTTTTTAAGATTTTTGTAATTCTATTTTGTTCATTTTCAATTAGTGTTTTGAGTTAAGAATTTATATTTTTAGCATAACTATCATCCATATTACCAGTTATACATTTAATTGTTGAACCCAATCCATTGAATACATCTCTCTTTTGCCTCTTAAAAGATAATAAATTATCAATTTTTTCTACCAATTGATCTAATTTTAATTTCGTAATCTGTAATGAATCTTCGATTGAAGTATCTTGTTCGAATATGTTTAATGTTTCTTTATTGGTTTTGGTATTATTTATGTAATTGTTGAGTTTTATTATATAGATTAGATTCTGATAGAGATCTATTAACTTTGCATTACAGAATGTGAATTCTATGATAGCTAATTCATTATCAAATCGTTGTGTGTTTTGCCTTTAGGAGTAAACCACAGAAAACCGAAGGAGAAAATATATTGCGTAGATTAATTAATGCGTAGTTACTAGCATCCGTGGTCAAAATGAAATCTTTATAAAAAACAGGATATAGTAATATAGAATCAGTACAAAATAGATTTTTACACACTTCAACAGTTTTTATATACTCCCCAGTTAATTTTATCTCCCTTTTTTACCTTTTCCAGATTGTTAATGGTTTCGTTAATTTTGCAAAATTATAAATATATTTTCTATAATAACCCAATAACCCCCAAAAAAATTTAAGCTATTTCGGAGCTTTTGGAATAGGAACATTTTTATCGCACTTATTTTTCCAGGGTTTTGTTTAATACCTACTATAGGACTTTGTATATACTGGCACATCATTGGTTGTCGGTATACTGTGTCTGATTTTGTTCGAAAATGTCAGCTCTTGGCCTTCTCTGTAGAAAATTTGAAAAATTTATTGTCAATTCAGACTAATGTTTATCTATGTCTAAGTATCCCGTGGGTTATGTAAGGTGAAGCCCTGAAAATTCATATTTTTCTCTTATTTTGTTTACATTATTAATTTTCATACTCGGATGTCTTCTTATTTGTTAGCTTGGGCTCTGTTTGATGCTCGGGAAAGAATTTCTGTTTCTTAGGTAAGTAAAGCCACTAAACGTATCCATTGGTTCTGGTTGTGGAAACTAGGGTATGTTATTATTAAAAGGCATTTGTTGTTGATGATTGGAATTATTAAATTGGCCATCTGTTTGTCTTCGATGTTGGTAATATAAAATATTCGGATTATAATTGCGATTACCCTCACTATAAGCCATAGTTCGTGGAACTGATGGTACAAAATTGTTGGTGTTCTTATTTTGAAGGTTATTATGATTCGGTTTACTATGAAAACGATTTTTGTTATATGGATAATAATTTTGTCTATACTGATTATTTCTACTATAAACATATGGGACAGTTGGTAGTAGATATTCTGCTGCTTAATGAAGAAATCGAGGGCCTCAGACAATGTGCTTGGTCTAATAGCCCTTATTGTTGTCCCCAATGGATCTCTTAATCCTGTAACGAAAGATTTAGAGCATATATCCCCATAAAGTGCCTTCTTAGCATTAATCACATTGTGATCTATTTTTTGTAACAAAATGTTGTTAAAAAAGCTAACTGAAATTCTGCTACTTCGCTGTAGAACCTCAATTTCTTATTGCCTCAATGTACGAAGGTCTTTTATCAGAGAGGTCTCCGAGCGCTTATCTGTATAATGCGTAATCAAGTTTTCTTTTATGTTATTCCAATTTAATGGCGTACCAAACATATTAAGCACCTCATTTGCTTGTTCCTCAATCTTGTTGCGAATAACATTTAACAAAATTTGGTCATTCGGGGTCTTATCCGTTCCCCTTATGAAGAACAGAATTTCTTCAACATTATTAATGAATTCATATAGTATCGTAGGGTTATGATAAAATGTTGGCAACTGTATAATGGAGTCAGGTATTCTTAACGAAAGGAATACGTCTATTTGAAGCAGGAATGTTATAAGGTGAAATCGTCAACATTGGCTTTAATTAAACATATTCTAATTTTTTATTTAGTCTCTCTGATCAAATGTTCCGAAGATGAAAACGAATTTATTAAATTTTATCAACGAATTTAATTAAAATAAAATCTTAGAGTTTTTTTCATATATATATATATAAATATTTTTTTGAAACGCTTAATAAGTTGAGTCTTTACAGATTTTGTGTTAGTTATTATTTTTTTTTTAATTATATACAAATATATACTTTTCCCCTTCTAAAATCTTGGAAATTTTTTCACATACCTTTAAAATTTTTAGCAAAGGGGATATTATGTTTAAATATATATTGCTCAGTCTTTTTTTTTTTTGTTGTAATTTTTTCCCCATAATAAATTGTATTCCACCTTGTGGGTGAACTTTTGAGCATTGAATTTAATTTACTACTTACTATTTATATATATAGATTCAATAGTATTTCAAAATTTAACAATATATCATAAAATAGGTTTATTTTTATTTTGTTTTTAATTTTTAATAACGAATAGTTTTATTTTAATTAAAAATATGAAATAAACCAAGGGTTAAATCATATCAT
Organism: Protocalliphora azurea; assembly: GCA_932274085.1. Taxonomy (NCBI): domain Eukaryota; kingdom Metazoa; phylum Arthropoda; class Insecta; order Diptera; family Calliphoridae; genus Protocalliphora; species Protocalliphora azurea. The sequence continues at coordinate 51,846,858 of OW026521.1, read as the reverse complement.
ACGAAAAAATGACTCAATAACGTTGTCCTAACAACAATATAATAACTGCTTGCTGAAAATAAAATATTCACAAAGGAAAAAAGGAAAAAAGAAAAAAAAAAAGAATTTTTTGTCAAGCCACACATTTTTTGCGCATACTTATATTAACATTGAAAAGAAAATAAAATGAATTATCTATTACAGTGTACAATTAAATCATATAAAATCCATTCACATAACTCATATTCGCAGGGCTGTCAGACGTGGCGATTTTTCTCCAAACGTGGCGATTTTTAATTGTTTTTGGCGATTGAATTTTCGGTTTTACGACATGGCGAATTTTTTGGCGATATATAACATGGTGGCGATTTTTTAAATTTGATTAAGTAGACAATTTTCTTACTGGAAATCCTATCTAGCAAAATGAAGAGCCTTAATTTGTAAATAACTTCAACTTAGTTTACGAAATTTTATCCCAAAAAAATATATTTTACGATGTTTATGTATGTATTTATTTATGTGTTAAATAGTTGATAATTTGTTTTCCTTCATCTTTCAAATATATTAAGAATATTAATGATTTCATAATGAATGAAACATTCGTGAATGAATTAAATCTTTGAAACAATTTATAAGTTTAATAAAACCAATATTGTTATACATTATTAGAAAATAATAAAAAATAATAAATAAAAAGTAAATAATACGAGTAATAATAAAGTAGAATAAATTTCAAAAGTTGATGACCTAAATAGGGTCTATATAACAGGAAGTTATATTTTAAGTTGAAAACTAAATCGACGACGCTGAATTTAGCAGTGTTAACCATTTTTAAAAGCGCACGTTTTTGTGATATTTCATTTTGAAAGGTTAAAAAGGGTTTAAGAAAATTAAGATTTTTTTTTATCTTAAATTTAATAATTTAGCCCTACATTCACAAACAACTTTTAAATTTAAAATGTATTATAAATCAAAATTTTCTAAAATAATTTCTAAATTTAAACAATATAAACAATTAAGATTCCATTAAAATATGTAATAATAAATTCTTATTATCAAATATATTTTATACGCTAATAAACAAAACCTTAAACTGGCAAAAAATATTACTATAATTTTGTAAGCCGGCTAACTAGTGTTACCAATGAGCAACTTTTCAAACAAAAATATAATATAATTTAAAATCGGGCTAAAACTGTTTTAATTTATGATTGGAACATATATTCAAACGATTTATTGTTTAATACACATAAATAATGCCTTTGTATTTCTAATCGAATACGAGCGCTAACTTCGAAAAACTGCTATCACTATTGAATTCAGCGTACTCAAATTAACTTTACCAGTAGGGTGCCCAGTTTGTTAAAATGTGTTATTATTAGCTATTGCAATTATTATTGGCGTTGTTAAAGCTGAATTGTATAAATTGGCTTTGTTATAGCTGAATTTGTATTTATAAATTACACGAAATTTTAAGTACTAAAAATTGCACGGCGCTTAAATTTTAGTTATAACAGTTTTCTTTAAAAACCCAAATAAAATTTCAGTTTGCCGATTTTTGGCGTCAGAGGCTCAAGAAAATCGGTTAGTGTGGATAATACTCATTCATTTCATACTGTGGCAAGCACACAACCATAACTAACTATTTAGCCGATGAATGTTTTTTAGTATTCAATTTTTACTTCACTTTGTATGCACGCACAACATTTCCAATAGTACAAATGATACATGTGGTGAGAAGCATAGAGAAAAAGAAAAACAAGTTTACTAAAGCAAAATATATTTTCCTAAGATATGTAGCTAAGACGATTGGGAGTTATTAAACTGCTAGTTAACAGTCTGGTTGGGTGGGTTCTTAGTCTGCTATCTTTTAATTGCACATAAACTGATTGTAACTTTATATACAAAATTTTTAAACTCCCTTGCCTCTGTTTTGGGGGGTAAACTAAATTAAAAACCAACAAAAGAATAAGAATTAAATACAAACTAACATTAAACGAAAGAAATCATCTGAAGATCATAAAAAAATATATTGACTACTGCAATGGTTTCATCAAACCAATGACTACAGGGCACCCAAAATGTTTATCAGGCCAACGCCTCATAATCCTCCCTTCCTAATGTTTCAGCGGCGTAAATTTTGTTCAAACCCATAAATGTTTTCACCCTAACTCATTTTACATCCATAAGTAAAAAGTTTAACGTTTATAGATCTATAATTATATCACAAAATTTATTCATTTAATAGTATTCATTTTTTTCCAATTTAAATTTATAGAAATTATGATAAATTATTTAATTTTAATGTAGTGAACATTAGATAAAAAAAACCTTATCTTTGATTTTAGTATCTAAGTATTTGTTAAACACACACGAAGTATTTTAATGTTTGAGTATATTTTCCACTTAATTGAAAAACGTACATTTAGAAAAAAGAAAATACAAATAAAATAATGTAGTACATATGATAAAAAGCAAAAACAATATGTAAAATATTGCTACACCTTTTAGAGACAATTATCTCTTTATAAATTCAATTCGTAAATAATAAATTTGCCTCTGTACTTCATTTCATTTTTTTTTTTATAAAAAATATGCAAACAAAATAAATAAAGTAAATGTAATTGGTTTGATCACTCACCAAACGTTATTGATTATTACAAAAAAAAAAAAAAAAAAAATGTGTTGCATATGATCTTGGAGGCCTCTTCGAACATTTTGCATACTATTATTGGTGATATTAGAGCTGGTAGAAATATTCTCTAAATAACAAATTTTATATCGATTATTACTAATACTATAATAATTTACAATATAAAACTTGCAATATCAGTCTGTGTGTATAAATTTACATTGGGATATTTGTGTGTAAAATGTTAGGGAATTTTTAAATTGTTGTAGTAAATATAATGAAAAGTAATTATTTAGGAAAAATTAGATTTAGGTTACATTTTAAATTAATATAACATTAGGTTGTTAGTAATTTTTTTGAAAGATTGGGTTATTAAGATTAAAAGTATTTAGGTAATAATTTTAGTTACCGATAGTTAACGATTGTTTTATTTTTCGAAAATTTTAATCTGGTTAGAACATATAAAAAATATAAATGGGATTTACAGTATTAAAATAATTTTTACGTACGGACTTTGAACATTACTGAAGCAATATTAGAATATTAAGATTAAAATTTAGGGTTTTAGATTGTTGTAAGTTGTTTAGACCTAACTTAGATTGTAGAGCTCTTGTTATTTAGTTTGTAGGTGGTACTATAGGTTGTAATTGCATGATGTAGTTATTTATTGAAACGTTTTGCTATCTTATTTCATCATTCTCTTTTCACTTAATTTCTATATTTGGTGTTATTCACTTAATTTCGGTTATGTATCACAGGTTCAAAAATTGTTATTGAGGTCATTGTTAAATGTGAGAGAGATCAACATTTTACATAGATGATGTGTAGAAACTTGTGATCAGATCAATGACGTCATGAACGTGTTATCTCATATTAAAAAGCAATTTTGCGTAATAAAATTTGGTATGATTCTCATCTACACTGGTGAAAAAAGATTGAGGATACTCTGCGTAAACCTAGAAACACCGGAGTTCCGATACACAAAATTTCTGGGAATCTTATGTAACACCACTTTTAATGTAAAATTATAAATTTTATTAAAGTCAAATTATCATGAAACAGTTTTCAGAGTTGTTACTATAGTCATGAGTATGAAACTCCAAGTTTGACCAGACCACGTGTGTTTTGGGTTAGTATAATTTCCTATAAATGTTGTTTTTTATTAATTCGACGAAATATATTTAGTTTTTATTTCACATTTTACCTTTTTTTAGTTTTAAGGTGATTTTAAATTATTTGTCGATTTTTAGCTAGCGATATTAATAAATTTATTATAATTTTTCTTGTATCACTAGATAATTTGCTTGTCTTTGCTTTCTAATTTAATTCGACTTACTTCTTCTAATGTAAAAAGAACGATTTAATGCATGAGTGGTAAAAACTGTCTTCATGTATATATATAAATGAGTATTGATCGCTAGTAATCGATTAGTAATCGATTAATCGTATTTTGTTATTGTAGTGTACATTTACTGCTAGCAGTAATAGAGTTTATTACACCATGCAATTAACAAAATGTAAACAATATAAATATAATATACATAATGTAAATATTAAAATAAATAATGAATATTGTATTCTTATAATAAAATGACATTACTTAGTGAAATATACACTAATTTAATATATCTTAAAATAAATTTATAAATAAAATTATGCAAAAGAAGTTTATATTGGATTGGAAGAAATATGAACAAGTAAAAAAAAAAAAATACTAGAATATTGTAATTTCAAATGTACATTACAAATATTGGCCGAAACCGATTTTTTTGCTAATCCGAAACCGATTATTTGGTCAGACTGTAATTGTTTTTCATAGAGCTATTTCTCTAAAAAAAAATTAACAAATACTGTGTTATTGGTGGAAGGTATTTAAGATTCTGCATAGCCGAATACCATTCTCACTTGTTTTTTTGTAAAATAATATTCCGAATTTAGTATAGATTTGTGTTACAAAATTACACCGTTTCTCTGTGTATGAGACATTTTTTTTCATTTTGTATATTAAAAAATATCGTGTAATTACATTGGTTAAATTGTCATAAATTGAATTTATTTTATTACACACTTTAAACAAATAACGAAAGCCAATTTAATTTATTGTTAAACTTTTTTATTCTTACCTTGTGTATTATTGTATATGAATATAAAACACAATTATATTAATTCAACTAATTTTAAAAGGACTTTATTACAAATTTGTATGCTTCTATTTTTATAGAAGGTATAGAACAAAAACTCAAGTATGTTAGCGGAATTACTAAATAATAACATTTTAACCAGCACTCCGTAGCATAAATATTAATTTATCAGCATATATATTTGATATCTTAAAGAAACTTGGTATTACACAGTGGGGTCAAACGCAAAATTCTTTTTAATAAATCTTTCAGAAAAATCATCTTGAAATCAGGGTTGACTACATCGTAATTTCTACAAATCAAGTCCGACTTCAAATATTTTTATATTTCTGTAAAGTGCTTGGCAACATAAAGAAAAAATAAGCTTACTTACCTAAATTATGTCTTACATTTAAAAATTGAATTTCATTAAACTAAAAATTCTAATAATAATTTTATAATTTTTTGTGCAGGCTGCTTATAATATGGCTTTTTTTTATTTTCTATTATTTTTTAATAACTGTTTTATTTAAATTTATTCTTTTATAAAATTATTTTCAACAATATTTATTGCTGTTTGCATATAAATTTGTAATTAACGGAATGAAATATATATATATATATATATATATATATATATATATATATATATATATATATATATATATATATATATGCTGAATTATTATAGGTTATTAGGCTAAAGCTAAGTTCACATTAGGATAATATTTGACGATACATATTCTATTATGATATTAAAGAGTCGATAACTTTAGAAAATTCTTCAGAAATATTCCGATATCACAAGTTTAATATATTGTAAAACAATTTGATCTGGCAATACCACAACGAAAAATATTCCAAGCATATGCATTAAAATTAATTTACATATACATCTTCAATTTAAATACCATAAATTGTTGCTTACATTAAGTAAACAGAGTTGATTAATTTAATAAAGCAAAAAAAAAAAAAAAAAATGGAGACATTGTAGTGTACCAACCGGCTTTGTCAAACATTGGAACATCTGTTTGGGCTACCAGATTGAGCGGCGCTGGTATCTGGCGGATGCCGGGCTATAACTCGCCGGATGGGGTGGAGTTCTTGTTCGCCTGGTGGCCAATGGCCGGGTACACACAAAAAAAAAAAAAAAATACCAGCTCAAATGATAAAAAAAAAATTAATAAAAAGTAAAATTTCATATGGGGACCCGAAGTGAGCTACGTTCACATTCTTGCCTAGTTTTAATAATTACTTGAAAGTTGCAGGATTCTCTTCACTTCTAGCCGGCAGCTGTTATGCCGGGGTAAATTGTCCCTCCCATAAGGGTATCAAACTGCCCTATCCATGGTAGCTGGCTCCTAATTTGGCTACCCCTATCACAGCTTCTCTATCTCATCAACCACTACTCCTTCCAATCACTTATCTTAAAATCCTTTTTGTGTTCATATTTAAAAAATATGAACACAACTTATTTTCACAAAACGTTATAAAAAAAACAATAAAATTGAGAAAAGATAAAAGAAAGAAATTCATGCCATAATGTGGGTTTTATATTACAATATACATAAATTTAAAAAATTTTAACCAACTAAACGGAAATTTACCAAATTTTTAAAAAAAAATATATAAAAGTATGTATATATATAAATAATTTTAAAATGGAAAATTAAAAATTAAAAAAAAAAATCATTCAAACATTTTTTTCTTTATTTAGGAAGTTTACTAAGTATTCAAAATGGTGCAGCTTCTAATGATGTTGTCTTCGAACGTTTACGGCAGCCATCTTATTGCGCCCTTACAGATTGTACGGGTTTGTAATTTATTTTGTTTAAAAAATCACATATATTATTATTATTTTTATTTTATTTATTTTTTTTATGCTTAACCTTTTTTTACATTTATAGGAAGCATAGATATGGCATTTTTTGCGGGTCTACATACCCAGGAAAGCTACGTCCTAAGGGACTGAACTAACCAGGTATAAATGCCCTAACTATCATTCCTATTTAATTTTTTTTTTTTACTATTTAGTCTTTTATAAATATATATATGTTTTTATATTATATTTATTAATACAATTTATATGTGTTTTTCTCTTTTTTTTAGTTTCGTCCGTCAACAGTCCGAGTCTGGCGATACCTTCTTCTGTCGGGGAGTACTGATGGTGATCTTCCCACGACGGATGTGGCCGATGTGGAGGATATTTTATTTTCTTTGAAATTTATTTTTTTTTACGTTTCAGTTTTCAACTTTTTGTTTAATTTAGTTAAAATTTGTTTAGTATAGGTTTTTTTCTTTCCTTTAGATTTAGTTCTTATTTAACCTATTTTATTATAGTTAGTTTTTATGCTTTAGGTTTTCCTTTTTTTGTTTTCTTTATTTAAAATAGTTCTTTAGTTTTCGTTTTTTTTTTTTTCAAACATCAAATAGTTATGCTTGCGAAACAAACTTCTTAAATTTTCGGTAGTTTATAGGTTATTACTTTTTATTTTCATTAGATTTTAATTAGATGTTAAGTTAGCAAGTAATTTTTCTCGTTTAGTACCAATAGTTTTTAATTTCTTTTTAAACATATTTTTATTTAGCTTCGTTTTTTTTTATAATTTTGTTTAATTTATAATATTGTTTCACATTTATAGTTTGTAAGTTTCTTTTTTCTTAATAAAACTGCTTCTCCACAAGATCGTTTTCTTTTTTCTTTTTCTCCACCTGCAACACCGTTCCAAAGATGAATTAAAAAAAAAGGAACGAGTTTCTCTTCTGAACCTTATCATTACACCTTCTAGAAGCCAATATGTCTTCCCTTTCGCCATCATTAAAACATTTCACCAATTTGCTAAATATAAAATTTACAATTTTCTTTTCTTTCACTCTTTTCACTTAATTCTTTTATTATTTTTTTTCTGTTTTCAAATGTCAACTTTCATTCAGACGTTGCCAACAATTTATTTTAATCCTCACAGGGTGCACATGACAACATATTATTTAGTGCCGAAAGGAAAATTATTTTTTTTACGATTACCAAAGATATCTCCGCCGCCCTAACATAGTGTCTACATTAGAGATTTTTTTTTATCAAGACAAACGTCAAACTAAACGCGAATTTGTGGAAGGTGGCAAAAGTTGCCCAAAGAGAACAATATGGTGTATTCATTAATGTTTTTTATATATACAATTTGACAACTGTAGCAACCAAAATAATAATCAGCTGTTTAACTAAGGTTACCTTGTATTCGCACTAATTTTGACGTTTGTTTTGATAAAAATTTTCCTAATGTAGACACTAGGTAAAGGAAAGGAATTCTACCTTAAATTCACAAAGATGACTGTTTACCAGGGAGGAGGGAACATAAAGTTTTGAAAATGCTTTTAATGGAATTATTTTGGTCATATTTATAGCATTTATAATGATAAATGAAGATGGGTACTGGGGCATATTGGAAAATTTTATATTTCCATAAACCGCAGAGAATGTGCCAGTACTTTAGACATTCGATCATGATAATAGCCCCAAACAGAGTTCAAAGTGAGCAAAGATTAGGTTTAAAGCTTTTTAAGTCAATATCCGGATCTAAATCCTATAGAAAACTTGTGGAATGATTTGAAGAAAAGACTGTCGAAAAATGTTTTCAAAAATAGAGATGAATTATAGCAGAAAACATAAATATATGGTACGAAATTTCATTGCGAACTTGTCAGAAGTTGATATCGTCTAATATGTCCAGACGAATGTAGAAAGTTGTCCAAAATAAGAATGGATGTACAGGATATTAATCCTTGTTTAACACTGTCTAATATTTTTTTTTTAATAAAAACTTAACTAGTTTTTAATTTATGTATTTTTCTTTTAAATGTATATATTTTTATGAGCATCAAAATTTCTTACATACTAATGCAATTGTCAAACTAACATATAATGTAATTTTATTTATGACTTGTTTTAATTTCTTTTAAATTTCTTAATGGATAAAAATAAGTATGGAATGACTTTTTATTTCTTAATGAACGAAGACGTGCTTTTTTCTTCTTTATATAAAGAGAACTTAGGTGTACCTATTATATTGAACAGATGTGTATTTTTACGAATCAATCAAGAAAACAGGCCAAACAAATATATTTGCCTAAGGTCAAAAATATGGCAAACAATAAACATTGTGTGAACACATGATGTAAAATATTTGCAATAATTTTTGGCGATTTTTTGTTTGATCTTACAAAAGAAATGTAAGATCAAACAGAGGCAAACAACAGCTGATGCCGAGGACTGCTTGAATTAAAAATTTTCTTGTTTTTTTGCAAATAAAATTTAAACCGGCAAAAGGAACTGAACAATTTATATTATATCTATAAAAATACAATTTTTTAAATACAACTTTCAATATATTAATATTTTTTATTTATTTAATAGTGCTTGTTATGTTTCTTAACTTAGCGTTTATCTATACTAGACAATTTTTTATCATGGCAAATGTCAAAGTTAACACGAAATTGCGGAAGATGGCAACAGTTGCATAAAAAAAAACAAGAAGGCGAATTCATTCAAGTTTTTGAATGATGGTGATCCTGCTAACCACCGAATTTCGTTTCATTTTTATTTCTGGATTGGTAAGATATCACAAGTTTAATATATTGTAAAAATTTTGCCAAAAATGTTTTCTGTTACGCCTTTAATTTTCGATAAAAAGGGGCTATCGAATATTTCATAACACACATTAAAAATAAATTAAGAAAAACGAGGCTATCTACCATATCTTCGCGAGTAATGAGACTAAAAGATTTATTTTTAAGTGTGACGTTAAGAAGACGTAATGTTAATAAATCGAAAAATATCAAATTGCAAAATGTTGAAAAATGAGTGAAAGAAACTGTTTTTATGCTCTCCTGAACAATTGGGGATTTGCAGATGGCTCTTTTTGAATATACACCCTCGATATGCATTCATTCAAAAAAGAATACAAACCAGAAAATTATGTTTTTGCAACCAATTAAAAATATTTTAAATAAGATCAAATGATCCCTTTCTAAATCTTGAATCTTTTTCTACAAGTCAATCTCCTCAACGATAAAATAGCGTATTAAAGTTGATTTTAAATACTAAATATTTTTTGTTTTAAATTTTTTTTTTTTTATAAAATCAAATTTGAAAAAGATTTTATGAGATATAAAGAAATGATCCTCAAAATTTCAAAATATGCTCTAAAAGGATTAAATATGCTATAAAAATAAGATATATTATAAATAATAAAAATAAAAAATATGCACTCACAACTCGATGCCAAGGTCCTTTATTTGTTAATTAACGGATAAAGGTCCAAGAAAAACATGTAATTGCATAACTGTGGTTTCACTGGTGATAACATTTATAATGGAGTTGAATAAAAAATATATTTTTATGAAAACAAAACAAAAAATGTTTTATTTTTAATTCGTCAATACACTATAGTATAAAAATGATAGTGATTTTAAAAGAAAATATTACTGTTTATGTAAATATAAGGTAAACATTTAGTACTATTGTAATTAAAAATAGTATAAATATTCCAACTGCTGCAAACATAGTATAAAAATATATACATTAGTATACATTAGTGTTTTATTGGTCGAGAGATGGATTACATTCATCTTGATTGGGGGCGAATTACATTCGCCTATGTACATCTTTTTTATTTCAGATATTCCGGAGGTCGATGGGGAAAAGAATGGAATAAAGTGTTCCGGAGGTCGAATTGGTTTGATGCAACAACTGCTATCGGTTCGAACAAATTGCCGGAAAACTGTAATAATATTACTTTTAAGAAATGTATATAAGCCAGCATAAAGTTACAAGGGCTCTTCTCTTATTTTTCTCTCTTTTGTGCTGGACGGTGAACAAGGCAGATGTGGTGAGTAGCCGGTTAATAGAATGTATAAAAGAACTAACAGAGCAGTGTTAGGGAGAAAAAAATAATAAAGTTATATACTACACTGATTTACAGTCAGTAAGATTAAAAGCTTCAACAAGATTTAAAATCTGGTTGAAGTGGTAGGAGATAAGCACTGCTCAGGGCTAAGTGATACAATATTTTCTTCAAAGATTTCACTCGGAAAATATAGGGACTAAGAAATCTCGGATTACATCCAAGATTAAATAGGAGATAGTAAATAGGATGTGCAGAACCGGCAAGACAACACGGAGGCTTCACGAAGAATATAAATAAGTTTGTGGAAAAAATATATATAGTGAAGGATAAGTAATAAAAAAAAAACAAGAGTAAAAATGAAAATAAAAGTGTTATTATTTTATGTTGGACACGACTGAGTTTACCTCAGCTGTAAACCCGGGTAACCGGAGGTTCCTTACTCTGCAATCAAATACATTTGTAACCAATTTTACTATATTTTTAGTAGGTGTCTGGTTCTCCACTATAATTATGTTAAAAATACATATTATGTTTTAACACATATATTATATGTTAAAAATATAAAAAAAAATGTCTATATTTATAGATTTTAATGTTTAATGTAAGAAGTAGAAACAAATATTTTAACCAAAATATGTTTAATTTTAAAGTCAAAATGTTTAATATTTCATAAAATGTTTACCAAAATTGTCTGAATGTATTTGTGCAATTTCAGTAAATACGTTTGTGCTCACATTTACGCATTTTCTTGTAAATTTAAGTGAAATTATGCTAACTTAATAGTAGTAAAAAATTTTTACCAATTTAAATTTTTAATATACAAAAGCGATTTTCGATATTTTTCTTTTTAGATTTCTAAATAAAAAAGCACATACGAATTGTATACAGTAATTATTGAAATTGAAAAATAATAAGAATAAAGGTTTTATAAAATGAAATAAGTTAAGTATTTCTATACAGCACTTTTTTCTTTATTAAAAAGAGAAATTTCACCACCGATAAAATTTACTTTTATTTGTAAACAAACAGCAAACATAAAAAAAATTGCCTTTTCAGTCTTTCACTAAAAAATGAAGCAAAAAATAATCAGGTGAGCTTATAATCGCACCTTATACTAGCTTCACCATGATTAAATACATGAAGTTACGCTTTAGTTTAAATTTCTATAGAAAATGTTGGCTGGGTCATATTTTAAAAACACATTTTGAAAACTGTATTTTTTGAGTAAGCGATAATTTGTTAATATAAAAGTTTTAACCGAAATATATAATAACAATAACAACTTTAAGTAAATAGCAAAATTAAGCAAAACAAAAAATAAAAATATTAATACTTATGCGTACATACATATGTGTAAGTTAAAATATGTTATACAGTCTTACAGTTTTGCGTTTTTCAATTTGACTCTTCTGATCAAAATAATAAGCAAATTGGTTTCTTTTTGCTAGACTTTTTGCCATTGAAGGATTTATTAAATTTTTTTAAAGTCATATTTGTGTTATACAGTGGAACATGTATTGTATACTTTGAAATTTCTTATTACAAAAGAAGAATTAAAAATATTATTATTTAAATTATAAAAAGATTTGTATTAATTGAAGAAATTATATTATATATATACTTATTTTATTATGTGCTCTTTAATTAAAGATTTTGAATAATTTATAATTGATGCGCTTATTGAGAGGAGCTATTTAATTTTTATTTAATAATCGTATCGTATCGTATCGTATTTGAAGTAAGTACAACGAGACATTTTATAACGTGGTTTTGTCGTCGTCTGAGGTAACTTAGTGGTCTCCAGGGTCTACTTACGGATCCACAAACCTTAAGTAATAAGATGTTTGTTTTACCCTTTCTGGGGGGTTAAAATAATAATAGTTTCTTTATTGAATACGTCAAGAATATTTCAAGTACAAAATATAAAGATATTACGAGAGAATAATTTCTATAACTCCAATTCGGATACCACCAGCTTAATAAATGTTTCTGCATTTCCTTCTTCAACAAGGCTTATTTCGGCTCTTCGGCGTATCTTAATATCGGTACGGTTGATCGGCTTAGATTATGTTTGTTTCGGTCATTCAGCTTACAGAAGCTCGGCTCGGTTAATTGGCTTGTAATAGGCTCGGCTCAGGTATTCGACTTTGAACTTTCGGCTTCGACACTCTTAACTTCGACTTTGAACTCTCGGCTTCGACACACTCGGCTGTCAAACTGGTTCGGGTTAACGGCGGGATCGGTTTCTGGTTCAGGTGGCAGCGTCGGGTCAGAAAAATCTTGGGTCGGTAGTAGAATTAAGATGAACATTGTATGTTCGGCTTCGACACTCTTAGCTTCGACTTTGAACTCTCGGCTTCGACACACTCAGCTGTCAAACTGGTTCGGGTTTACGGCGTGATCGGTTTCTGGTACAGGTGGCAGCTTCGGGGATCGAAGATTCTGGGTTCAGTAGTAGAATTAAAATCGGCGTTGTATGTTCTGCTTCGACACTTCGGCTTATATTAGGATCGGTTCGGTTATTCGGCTTATATTAGGATCGATTCGGTTCTTCGGCTTATATTAGGATCGGTTCGGTAGTAGAATCGGCTTTGAGCTTTCGACTTCGACACTCTTGGCTGTCAAACTGATTCAGGTTTACGGCAGGATCGGTTTCTGCTTCAGGTGGCAGCGTCGGGTCAGAAGATCTTTGGCTCGGTAGTAGAATTAAGATCAACATCGTATGTTCGGCTTCGAAACTCTTAGCTTCGACTTTGAACTTTCGGCTTCGACACACTCAGCTGTCAAACTGGTTCGGGTTTACGGCGGGATCGGTTTCTGCTACAGGTGGCAGCTTCGGGGATCGAAGATTCTGGGATCAGTATTAGAATTAAGGTCGGCGTCGTACGTTCGACTTCGACACTCTCAGCTGTCAATCGGGTTCGGGTATTCGGCTGAATCGGTTTCTGGTACAGGTGGCAGCTTCGGGGATCGAAGATCGTATCTTTTTCTACAATACGTACAATGGTTTCTTAAAGCTAATATCTAGCTACTTCTCTACTACTATTACCATGCAATTCTACGGGTTAATATTCTACTTGTTAGCACGAACAACCGAATTCACTCGTGGGAACGAACAACCGAAGTCACTCGTGAGAACGAACAACCGAAGTCACTTGTGAGAACGAAAGCCAAAGTTACTCGTGAGAACGAACAACCGAAGTCACTCGTGAGAACGAACAACCGAAGTCACTCGCGAGAACGAACAACCGAAGTCACTCGTGAGAACGAACAACCAAAGTCACTCGTGAGAACGAACAACCGAAGTCACTCGTGAGAACGAACAACCGAAGTCACTCGTGAGAACGAACAACCAAAGTTACTCGTGAGAACGAACAACCGAAGTCACTCGTGAGAACGAACAACCGAAGTCACTCGTGAGAACGAACAACCGAAGTCACTCGTGAGAACGAACAACCGAATTCGCTCGTAAGAACGAAGCGACCGGAGTCACTCGTGAGAACGAACAACCGAAGTCACTCGTGAGAACGAACAACCGAAGTCACTCGTGAGAACGGACAACCGAAGTCACTCGTGAGAACGAACAACCGAAGTCACTCGTGAGAACGAACAACCGAAGTCACTCGTGAGAACGAACAACCAAAGTCACTCGTGAGAACCAACAACCGAAGTCACTCGTGATAACGAACAACCGAAGTCACTCGTGAGAACGAAGCGACCGAAGTCACACGTGAGAGCGAACAACCGAAGTCACTCGAGAGAGCGAACAACCGAAGTCAATCGTGATAACGAACAACCGAAGTCACTCGTGAGAACGAACAACCGAAGTCACTCGTGAGAAGCAACAACCGAAGTCACTCGTGAGAACGAAAAACCGAAGTCACTCGTGAGAACGAACAACCGAAGTCACTCGTGAGAACGAACAACCGAATTCACTCGTGAGAACGAAGCGACCGAAGTCACTCGTGTAAAATTTATTTACGGGACCCAACCGAAATTGAGCGTGCAAAATACGACTAAATTTTACTTTCGCAATATCTAGTCGGCTCACCCATTATATAAAATAATCTTTGTGACTTATATGGCGGATTCTTGCCTTGTTTGAATCGCCCCGACTGTAATCAAACTTTGTTTACTTATACTTAGTCATGTATCAACTAAATGAGAATTATATTGCTTGTTGACCATTAAGTAATATCAACTGCACAACTAAAGCAGTTATTACACATTTGTGTGGGTGTATGTAGTATTTACAGTAGGGGCGCTCAATGTAATTACCTATTACTAATAATTACACTATGCGACAGTCAAAATCGGGATGGGATGAAACCAACGGGAAATGTTATATCGGTAAAAAAGAAGTTATACGTGTCCCGGCGTTTCGCTGGGTCAAGTCTAGGAATCAAGATATATCGATTTGAAGTTAGTAACTATCATATAGGGGAAATTGTGACCTTTGGTGGTCTTTTTTTTGACATAACTCGAGAACCACCAGTCCGATTTTGCTGAAACAAATTTAAATTAAAATTAGGAATTACAATTCCTTTAATCTGTTCATACAACGTTTCGCTACATAAGCAACAGTTTCGCAGTTATAAATAAATGTATGAAGAAAAAAACTATCTTTTGAATTTTTGAACTTTTTTATTTTTAATTCATAAAAAATCCAAAATGGTAAAGAAAAGTGTCAAGTCCTATTACTTTTACGTAAACACATAACCTTTAAACAAAATGAGAAATAGATCATGAAAATCGGTGGACGCGTTTCGCTTTTATTCTGAAGGTATCTGATTTTGACAAGAATATTGATTTTATGTTTCAATGAATTTGGATAATATTTATTATATATTATTTATTATAATTATTAACACATAAAATTAAAAATTATTACAGGTAATTATTAGGTTATTACATAGATACATGGGTTATAAAAATCGATGAACGCAAAACTTATTTTCGTTTGTTTGCGCCCTTTACTTTCTTGCGTGGTGGTTCGCCCACTTGTTCAGAGTCTGTATCGGATGAGGATCTGTTTTCATCTGGGAAAATCAATTATTTTTAATCAGTCAGTTAACTTTATTTTTGTGACTTACCCTCGGAGGAAACTCCCATTATGTATTCTTCTTCTTCATCTTCATTGTCGGGATCGTACGTCTTTTGCGACCACCAACAAATTTCAGCCACCAGCGAATCGAGCCTTTTGCCTTTATGTCGCGTTTCCATTGGCATTGCCACTTGATGGAAGCGCTCGCCATGTTCATCCGACTCTGAGGCTAGCTGCTTGCTGAAGTATTCGAGATGGTGATGCAAGAAGTGAATTTTGAGGGACATATTCACTCCAATTTTCTGGAAGTAGTGCAACATCTTGGTCACAAGAGCGGGGTAATTGTGTGCTCGCGTACTTCCCAAAAAATATCGTATGACTTTCTTCACTGCCTTCCACGCAAAGTAATCATTACCGTCTAAAGCACCTTTAAATTCCTTTGATTTCATGAGCTTTCGTATATCCGGCCCATTCAGAACACCTTCCTTCAATTTTGCTTCGCTGATTCGTGGGAAAATATTTTCCAAACAATCAAGAATTTTCGGTTGCTTCACAATGGCCTTGATGAAGCCACTCATGCGTTTCGTATTGGTTTCCTTTAAATCGGATATCCCAAAGACACAAGATGCTAAGAGCCTTCTTGGAGACCTCTTAGCATCGCCACGACTTTCAAATCACAACTGATCCGCCACATGTGATCAGTGTAGCAAACTTTATCCAAAATTATTTTCAAGGAATCGTATCTTTCGCTCATGTCTGTGCTGTAGCCAATGGGAATGCTTGCTTTTTTATTATATTTATGTAGCAAAACGATTTTACGACATAATTAATGCCCATCGCCTCCATCAGTCCCTTTATATCGCGGCAGTAAAAAGAAAGGTTTAATTCTGCAACAATCTTGCCCATTCTTGCTTGTGATATTGGAATTATTTTGTTCAATGGGCCGGCTTCTGGTATTAGTTTATAGGTGAAATCCGATTGATCCATTGTTTCAATAGAAAAAGAAGTTTCTCTGTCAGGACTTGGAAGCGGTGGAATTGGTATTTCATCCGAATGCTGTAGAGGTATTTGTGCACTTTTAACAGATATGTAAACTCTTCGTTTAAGGCCTTTACGATTTATTCCACATATTTTGTTTGCGCAAGCGTAACAGTTGTCGGAATTGTGCTCTCCTGGATCAGTCCAAATCATTGGTACACCAAAACGAAGTGAACTGCGTTTCCCTTGGATCCACATGTTAAGACCATTGTGGCACGTTTTACAAATTTTTTCTGGGACCCACGAAACACCCCGAATTATTTCGCAATCAAAATAAAGTTTAAAAGCGCGCTCCACATGCTCAGTGAGTAATGCAGCATTTATTGAAAAAGCTTTTTTGCCACAAACGTAACAAAATAAATTGATATTTTCTGAACAATTTGCACTCATTTCGGTTTTATACTTTTATTACTTTTTCGTCACTTTAAAAAAAACCATACTTTACGCGTTCGGAGACTTGTTGAATGACAAAAATCGATCAGTGAACACCTATAAATACTACGTAAGTTTCAATATTTTACTAAGAGGTACTTATGAATTCGCGCATGTTTTAAGGGTGGCTATAAACCTGATTCGTGTGCGTTTTAAATTTTTCGAAACGTTCTAAAACATGACCATTCATAAATGTGGGTGCAATTTGTGTAAAAAAATCATGCAGATAGCCAACGGAAAAAACCCAAATAATTAAAAAAGTGCACTTTCCTTTTTTTCCTTTTAATTGTCCACGCACATTTATGACCGTTTTTTAGTTTGTTACCGCTACCATAAAAATCAAATAACCTTTTATTTATTACTTTTTTTTTAATTCTGACAATCATAAAAAAAGTCAACAATGTTTTTTCCAAGGAATTTTGAGCATATTTCGAGCAAATTTTTGAAATTCATACCTTCATTTAATTGTGAATAAAAGCGAAACTCGTCCATCGATTTACATGATCTATGTCTCATTTTGTTTAAAGGTTATGCGACTTTACGTGTAAGTAATAGGACTTGACACTTTTTTTTACCGTTTTGGATTTTTTATGAATTAAAAATAAAAAATTCAATTTTTTAGGCAAAAAATAGTTTTTTTCTTCATACATTTATTTATAACTGCGAAACTGTTGCTTATATAGCGAAACGTTGTATGAACAGATTAAAGGAATTGTAATTCCTAATTTTTTTAAATTTGTTTCAGCAAAATCGGACTGGTGGTTCACAATTTCCCCTATATGATAGTTACTAAATTCAAATCGATATATCTTGATTCCTAGACTTGACCCATCGAAACGCCGGGACACGTATAACTTCTTTTTTACCGATATAACTTTCCCCGGTAGTTTGAACCCTTCCCGATCACTGACCCCTACCATTTGTCGCACAGTGTTATTATATGTTCTTAAACAAAATTTTATTTTAAAGGAAAAATAATGCAGCCACCTTTTTTGCAACTTTAAATTTTAAAATCGCTTATTTTTGAACTCAGAAGCGATATTGACTTCCAATTTTTTATTTGGTAGATAATTTTGTTCTTAAAACAATTAAAAATCTTTCAAAATTGGACAAAAATATTGGGATATACATTAAAAAACTGGACGAAGATTTTGTAAAATGTAGTTAAAATTTCAAATGCTACATTTAAAAAAAAAAATGGTTTTTGGAGAATTTTGGTTTGTTAAGATATCTTAACGAAATTTTTGAAAATTGTTGATTTTGTCACTTGAAGTGATAAAGTGTAGAAAAGTTAAAGATTTTTGCAAACAGAAGCCAAAAATTCTAAAAAGGAAAAATAAGCGAAAATCCTAAAAATAGATTTTTTTTTAATTTTACAAAATAAAATCCACATGTATTGTAGGTTTGGAAAGTGCTATTGGCAAACTCTTTGGAACACATTGGTGTTTTCAAAACTGCATTCGGTTTGCAGAATTAGCTTTTGGGACTTTATAACATATAGACTAAAATCAAAAATTTTGATTTAAAATAGGTCAAATTCAGGATGGTCAGTACATTGTACTGTTGGGCGTTTGGGCTTGTTTAGATACCTTTCAGAAAAGTATAAAATTGTTATATGTTCGTAAAGAAAATTATATTTTATAGAAGAAAGAGTATACCCAATTTTCGGCAAAAAAAATCTTAAATTTTTAAATTCAAAATCGGTTATTTTAAGAGATATTGACCTCTAGTTTTTTTATTCGGTAAATAATTTTGTTCTTTAACTAATCGAGTAAAAATATTGGGCTATCTATTGCAAAAACTGAATCGAGATTTGTTAAAATTGAGATAGTTGAAATTTCAAATACAAATAATTTGAAAACTATAAGTGATAAATAGTGCACGCAGGCTTTTCATAGGCCTTATCTAGAGCTTGAAGAAGGTGCAATTTGAAATCGGATAAGAAACAAAACTTTGGCAATCGATAAAAAATTTTCAGTGTCGGAGGTACCCTGTGTTGAATCCGAATAGCTCCATTCCTGAAGCGTATGTATAATCAATCATCCAAACTTAAAATTCTACTCTTCTCTGCTTCGTCTATGTGAAATTTGTGTAAATCTAAAAAGCAGATTAGAATTTACAGATTTATTTCCAAAAAATTTCGATTCTGCACATATATCATGTTTTCAAAAGCACTATATAATATTTTTTTATGTTTCCAATTACTAAATTAACTCAAAATCCTTCAAAACTAAAAATATTCCTAAAAAAAAAATTGAACATTTTCTCAAATATAAAAATAGTCCAACCGGCAGTTTTCCTCACCTCTTCCGAATTTAGTGATATTTGATACAAATATTATCCTCGTCAAAACTAAGACATATATAAAATTTCAGATAATTTTATCAAGTGGTTTGTGAAATATAGCGTAAAGTACCCAAAACAAATTTCAAAGCTATACACAGAAAATAAAAAATATTTACGATAGAGGATTCATTGAGTTCTCATATTAAAGGTTTCAAAATTGCAATTAATATAGCATACATTACGATATTTTCTTCAATATTTAAATAGCTCATATTTCATGATTTACAGTTCGCAGAAAAATATCTCAAAAATTGATATTTTATTATTATTTTTTTTAAATATATGTTAATGGCGAAAAGGTTTCCTTTACCCATGGTGAGTGGCATGCTGGGACTAGCAATAGTTTATGAATTATCACAAAATATGCCATAACAAATACAAAGCATTAATTTTAATTTGTATTGCTTAGTTTAAATTCAAACAGAAAAATCACCAATTGCTTCCACAAATCATTCAAAATTAATGAAATTTGGTAAGAAAATTAACACAGGTAACGCAAGTACTTAGCTATAGCATGATTTTCGCGGTGGTCCGCGATTTGCAATACATCTAAAGTATGATAAATTATCTTTATAAAAATATAAATATCTTTCAAGATATATATGTTGCAGCATTCATTTAAATGATACCTGAAACATGGTTTTATGTTAAATTTGAATGGTAAATATTTTACGAATTAAATTTCGCTGTCTCGTGTCTAATAAAATAGTATTTTTAAATTCGTTAAACAAATATATATTGAAGATTAATCCTTTCTTCATACTTTGTGATGGAAATCTCAATGGAGAGTAAAACAAAAAAATATTTATTTTGAAAAATATTTTATACGGTGTGACTTTCTTCAATATCTCAGAGACTTTTGAGAGTCCCAAAGTGCTATTTATGGAGAATATAGGGGAAAACAGCTTCTTCGGTATATATTTCTATATTGAATTAAAAAAATACCAGATTTGGAGATATCTAACAGCGAAATATAATTCGCGATATTTCTCAGGAGTCGTTTTAAAGGAAATTTTGTTATGCTTAATTATAAACCTTAATGTGGCATATCTACTTTGAAAAATATTATTATTTCTTTAAGAAAATTTATATTATTTTCAATGTAAAATAAATCGTGCACCATTGCAGAAGTCATACTTAAACTCGATATTTTCGTTATTAGTGCTAATGTTTATGTTCATTAATTTTGGATGATTTGTGGAAGCAATTCATATTTTTTATACTTGATCATGGAAGAATAAACACAAATTAAAATAAATATTTTTTATTTAGGATGAAATTTTTTGTAATAATTCATACTAAAAATCGTGAGATATGGACCAATTTAGTGTTGAGAAAATGGCCATATTGTACTTTATATCAAAGGTAATTTTGATAACTTCAATATGAGACCTTAATGAATCTTGTATGTATCGTAAATATTTTGAATGATATTTGTAATTTGTAAATATTTTTACGTTTTTACACTTTCAAATCGCTATATTAATAAAATTATATGAATTTGCGTCAATCTTAGTTTTAATGAGTATAATTATTTTACCAAATATCATTAATTTCGCAGAGGTAAGGTCCAACTTTGTAATTTTTTGTGGTTGGTTTTAAATGGAATGAATCTAAAGAAGTTATAATATTTAAGAAATTGTTATAAAATATTACGAATTCAAATAAATGAATGGAATTTTTTGTATTTATGTACAAACTTTTTTCTGTGTACGAAAGAATTGACTGAGAAATATTTTTTCGTAAAATGTCGAATGAATTGTTTCGGTGAAGGAATTATTTTCTAAGTCTTTTTTAAATGTCTCGTTGTACTTACTTCAAATACGATACGATTATTAAATAAAAATTAAATAGCTCCTCTTAATAAGCGCATCAATTACAAATTATTCAAAATCTTTAATTAAAGAGCATAATAAGTATATATATAATATAATTTCTTCAATTAATACAAATCTTTTTATAATTTAAATAATAATATTTTTAATTCTTCTTTTGTAATAAGAAATTTCAAAGTCTACAATACATGTTCCACTGTATAACACAAATATGACTTTAAAAAAATTTGATAAATCCTTCAATGGCAAAAAGTCTAGCAAAAAGAAACCAATTTGCTTATTATTTTGATCAGAAGAGTCAAATTGAAAAAAGCAAAACTGTAAGACTGTATAACATATTTTAACTTACACATATGTATGTACGCATAAGTATTATTATTTTTATTTTTTTTTTTTTTTTTTTTGCTTAATTTTGCTATTTACTTAAAGTTGTTATTGTTATTATATATTTCGGTTAAAACTTTTATATTAACAAATTATCGCTTACTCAAAAAATACAGTTTTCAAAATGTGTTTTTAAAATATGACCCAGCCAACATTTTCTATAGAAATTTAAACTAAAGCGTAACTTCATGTATTTAATCATGGTGAAGCTAGTATAAGGTGCGATTATAAGCTCACCTGATTATTTTTTGCTTCATTTTTTAGTGAAAGACTGAAAAGGCAATTTTTTTTACGTTTGCTGTTTGTTTACAAATAAAAGTAAATTTTATCGGTGGTGAAATTTCTCTTTTTAATAAAGAAAAAAGTGCTGTATAGAAATACTTAACTTATTTCATTTTATAAAACCTTTATTCTTATTATTTTTCAATTTCAATAATTACTGTATACAATTCGTATGTGCTTTTTTATTTAGAAATCTAAAAAGAAAAATATCGAAAATCGCTTTTGTATATTAAAAATTTAAATTGGTAAAAATTTTTTACTACTATTAAGTTAGCATAATTTCACTTAAATTTACAAGAAAATGCGTAAATGTGAGCACAAACGTATTTACTGAAATTGCACAAATACATTCAGACAATTTTGGTAAACATTTTATGAAATATTAAACATTTTGACTTTAAAATTAAACATATTTTGGTTAAAATATTTGTTTCTACTTCTTACTTTAAACATTAAAATCTATAAATATAGACATTTTTTTTATATTTTCAACATATAATATATGTGTTAAAACATAATATGTATTTTTAACATAATTATAGTGGAGAACCAGACACCTACTAAAAATATAGTAAAATTGGTTACAAATGTATTTGATTGCAGAGTAAGGAACCTCCGGTTACCCGGGTTTACAGCTGAGGTAAACTCAGTCGTGTCCAACATAAAATAATAACACTTTTATTTTCATTTTTACTCTTGTTTTTTTTTATTACTTATCCTTCACTATATATATTTTTTCCACAAACTTATTTATATTCTTCGTGAAGCCTCCGTGTTGTCTTGCCGGTTCTACACATCCTATTTACTATCTCCTATTTAATCTTGGATGTAATCCGAGATTTCTTAGTCCCTATATTTTCCGAGTGAAATCTTTGAAGAAAATATTCTATCACTTAGCCCTGAGCAGTGCTTATCTCCTACCACTTCAACCAGATTTTAAATCTTGTTGAAGCTTTTAATCTTACTGACTGTAAATCAGTGTAGTATATAACTTTATTATTTTTTTCTCCCTAACACTGCTCTGTTAGTTCTTTTATACATTCTATAACCACGTCTGCCTTGTTCACCGTCCAGCACAAAAGAGAGAAAAATAAGAGAAGAGCCCTTGTAACTTTATGCTGGCTTATATACATTTCTTAAAAGTAATATTATTGCAGTTTTCCCGCACTTTGTTCGAACCGATAATGTTGCTAATAATGTTGTTGTTGCATCGAACCTTTCCTTCTGCTGTCTCCTTTACGTTCGCCGCTGTGACAGTTTCGTTAATCTTTGTGTGAGTGTCTACGTATGTGGCTTCTCGTTTGCTTATTTTCTATCCTTTTGGCTTGCTAGGTTTGATTTTTTCCTCTGCTTCTCTGCTACTCTTACACTCCTGTGTATTTCTCCCTGCTGCTTTTCCTCTCTACTGTTATGTTCTCGCTTCTAACTTAGAGATTCGTCACTTCTGCTACTCGCCTGATTAGCTGTGATAATGTAGGCATTGACATCTTCACTTGGCTTTTCTCCCTGCTGCTTTCTACTGCTACTTCTGTCTGCTGCGTTTTCTCATAGTTAACTCCTAAATGGTTAAAATGGCCATTTAAGGTCAAACTCAACACCTGCAACTGACCCCATCGACCTCCGGAATTATAATTTTATTCTTAAAACAATTAATAACGTTTCAAAATTGGAGAAAAATATTGGGATATATATTAAAAAACTTGACGAAGATTTTGTAAAATGTAGTTGAAATTTCAGATACAAATAACTTAAAAACTATAAGATAATAAATAGCCCATGCAAGCTTCTCATAGGCTTTATCGAGAGCTTCAAGAAGGTATAAAATATTTGAAATCGGATAAGAAACAAAAATTCGGCAAGCGTTCCTGACTCAGGGTGTGTGGGATCTTTCTTCTAAAATTAAAATTGTACGCTCTTCTGCTACACCTATGTAAATCCAAACAGCAGATTAGGAGTTACAGATTTATTTACAAAAAATTTCGATGCCGCCCCATTGTGGAATGGCTGCAAAATTATGCAAATTTTCAAACAATTCTTTTTAACAGAATTTTCTTATAAAAGTGTTATTTTATGGTATTTATTGGTAACATTTTAATGTATAAATATTTTTATTTAGCATTTGCAATGGAATCTAATAAAATTAAACCAATTGTTTTGCAAAATTCCAACAATTATAGTTAAGTAGAATTTAATAATATCTATGAACAAAATTGTTTTTTTTTATGAAAGTTTGGGAAAAAATTCATGTTCGATTCATAATATTTTCTTTTCTTTTAAATTTAAATTTAAGAACGCTTTTAAAATTTTACAAAAATAGCGAATATTATTTTTACAAATATGTACTTTACAAAAATATATATTGTATGTATGATGTATTTTGACATGAACTGTACAAATTTATTCCCAAGCTTTTTTCTTACAAAATGAAATTATGTTACTAAATATTATAAAATTGTATTGCATATACATCATTTTCATAAATGAGCTAAAAAACTCTATGTTATATCTACACTATGTGATTGAAAATCATTGAATATTAACAATATTTAAAAAATTTTTTTTCACAAACAGAAAATTTAAATAAAAAATAAATATGAACAAATTAGTATTAAATATTATGAACTAAAATTAATGAAACGAAATTATTTTATTTATGTGCAAAATTTGTTCTGTGTTGAAAATATAACAGAATTAATATTAAAAAATTGGTAAAAATTTTCCGATAGCAAAAATTACAAAGAAATAGATTTCATTTCGATAAAAACAATTTTTGTTTTCAATTTGAAATTGGCAAGTAATAAACTATAATGTAAAAATACTAAAATATTGTGTGTCTTTACAAATCTTCTAGTTAGAAAAAAGATTTTGTAACAAACACAAAGTGATTTCATAAAATAATATAATAATTTTGTAAATATTAGGAAAATGATTCGTAAGTTTTCTTTTATATTATACTCTTCCTTTCATAGTGCTAAATAGATTCGACGGATTTAGTGTTAAGGAATTTAGATTCCATCTAGGCTATCTATGTATATATAATTATCCTAAACCTGTTTTCGCTTTCCGGAGCTTTCTGAAGCTCCCAGATGATGTAGAACATTAAAATTCTGCTTACTTATATAACTATTCGTTTTACAAATTCTAACGGAGCCAGATTTTGAAATTTCTGTCAGCGAGCAGAGATATCTATATATAAATTTCTCTTCCCAGAGCTTTCTGAAGCTCTCAAACTACGTAGTAGATTTAAATTCGGCTTACTTATATAACTATTCATAGCTTTCTGAAGTTCTCAGACGACGTATCACGGAGCGAAGATATCTATATAATTTCGAAAGCCTGTTTTCTTTTTCCAAAGCTTTCTGAAGCACTCACACGGCGTAGAAAATTAAAATTTGACTTACTATAAATCTTTTCGTTTTACAAATCCTAACGGAGTTAGATTTTATTTTATTTTCTGTAATTTTTTTTAAAGTCGGATTTGGTTTAAAAAATTTTAAATTTACTTTCCAAATCTTACCGGAAACTGATTTCGTATTTCTATCAGGGAACGAATTTAGCCGATTTTTTTAATCTTTTTTTTTTTTTTTTTGATTGTTTTAATAATTTACCTTTTAATACTTTAACGTTAAATTCTATCGGAATCAAATCTTTCGATTTCTCTTAGAGAGACTAAAAGTTTCAAAAAGGTGTTAAAAAATTTTTTTAATTTTTTAAAGATTTTTTAAAGACTGGAGTATGGACGAACGGGAGAGGACGCATAAGAGACGGGGAAGTAGGAAAGGATCTCCGCATAAACATCCGCATATATATATATATATATATATATATATATATATATATAAGTATCGTGCTGGGACTCTTTAATTTAATTTTTTTTCGCTCAATATTTGACATGAACGTTTTAACATATGTATTTGGAAAGATATTTGTATTTTTATAAAGACAATTTGTCTTATTTTAGAAGTATCGTAGATCGAGAACCATCTCCAAAATCATACTAAAACTCGGCATTTACGTTACCAGTGTTAGCTTTTATGTTTTTACCAAATTTAATACAATTTGGATGATGTATGGAAGTAATTGGTGATTTTTCTGATTGATCATTAAAGGAAAAACACAAATTGAAATAAATATTTCGTATTTGTTATGATGTTTTTTGTAATAATTCATAAATTATTGCGAGTTTCAGCATGCCACTTACTAAGGATACAGAAAACATTTTCGCTATTAACATATGTATATTTTTCAACATTTTTTAAAATACCATTTTTTGAGATTTTTACCCGCGAACTCCAAATCGCAAGGTAAGGATCATTTTAATATTGAGAAAAAAGCCATGTTGTACGTCTTATTAAAGGTAATTTTGACACCTTAATATCAGACCTCAATGAATCTTGCATCACAAATACTTTGAAAGATATTTTTGTGTGGACAACTCTGTAATTTGTTTTTTTTTGGTATTTTAAACATTCAAATCTTTATATTTCGCTATTTGAAATTTTGTATAAGGCTTAGTTTTGACAAGGATAATATGTGTATCAAGTATCATGAAATTCGGAAGTGATTAGGAAATAAGATAGTTGGTTTTAAATTGAATGACTCATATGACTTTCAACTGCTGGTAGGGAACTATAGATGAATTTCTAAACATTTCTTAATATTTTTCTTGTATTCAGTTCATAACGCATCACTTGGGCTATTTATATTTTTCCCACTGTAATGTATTTAATATCAACTAAATGAACTAAGTTTAATGACTAACTAAGTATGTATGAATTGTGGGGTTATCAAAACTTTGTTAAACTTCCGTAATTTTCGAGTATATATAAAACTTTGTACGCGTTCGTTTCATTGTTATCAAAATATTTATTTAATTTTGTTGTTTTTGCTGAAATCTTTTGCTGCGTCTGCTGCTATTGCTGTTGTTAATGTTTTTATATATGTATTGTTTTTTGTATGGTGTGTTAATATCTCATTTTGTATGCGGTATGCTGCTAATATTGTAAAGTCCTTTTGCATTGTTTTTCTTTCTTTTACCATTTTAAGAATATACACACCATTTCACCAACAACTCCGTCCAGTAAACATTTTGCAGAAGTTTGAAATTTGTGTTCTTTTTTTTTTTTTTTTTGTTGTAGACAACTTTTTTTCTTGTGTCGCATTCAAAGCGAATATAACACAAGTTCACAAATTCGGATTAACTTTTGAACCTGAGCTGAATTCAAATATTCGTTTCGCAAGACTAATTCTATTTTTCGAGTTCTCGCGTATTCATCGCTAAAAAAAAATAATTGTATCCATATTCTAAATATTGGATTTTATTTCAGATTTTGTAAAAATATAGAAGTAGCATTTCAAGCGTTTTTATAAAGTTGACGAGTTTATATATATACTTGGGAAAATTGACTTATATGTTCACTAACTGGACTGAATGATGTGATTCGAGATTTGAATTAAACATTTGACAGAGTTGACTGCATCATGGTTTCAGGTAGAAAAAATGGTGGACACTCTAACAAATGTCAATGTAAATGCGACTAATAAAAGAAAATAATCTTTCTTCAAAGAGATTGACAAGAGAGGACTACAGGGTCATTAATTTGCTAGCTGGCAGTCGGCTAGGGGCAAACTCCCGTTTGCACGCGGATACTTTGTCATAAACTCCCTACTTTTAGATGGTATATAAAAAAACGGATATTAAATTGACCCTATACATAGTCACAAGTATTAGAATAAACGAACATATACATATTATACTTGTACCTTTACAATAGCTCCATAAAATATGATTTAAGAGCTTTTCTCAAAAACTCGTAAGATTTATATGTTTATATAGAATCCCATGAAAGTTAGTCACCTAAATCCTTATCAAACTAGGAAAACACTAATTTCTAATTTAGTTCCGCATTATGTCAATTCAGAAATTGTATTTATTTAAAAACAAATCGATCTAGCATTTGAAGTTTGCTTTTTAGAATTTACAAAAAAGAAAAATAAATAATATTTTAAATATGTTAAACAATTTTGGATATTTTGGAATTTAAAAATATAATTCTATTAGCTAGGAATTTAACTAATGGCAAAAATATAAGTATATTATAATAAAACAATGTTTAGTAAATATAAGCAAATATAATGAGTGAACACTTCAAAACAAATTTAACCCGTACAATAAAATTTGCAAACCTTTATATGGCGATGTCTGATGAATTAATGGGCCCCCATTACTAGAGTATTTATTTTATTTATTTTAAACAATGAAATAAGTAGTTAATCAAATACTACAAAACTATAAATACTACACTTCTACAACATTAATATAAAATAAAAAAAGTTGGTTAAAAAGAGATTCGAACCTAGGCAAAAAATTGTGTCCAACTAGTTGGGTCTTTGCGGAACCTAATGAACTTTTAACTAATTATTCCACCTCATAAAGAAATGAAAAAAAACAACTCATGAGAAAATTCGTTACCGGATAATGGCTCTAGTAAGAAGTAGTCATTAGCAAAAGCCAATAAATTTTTGATGAGACGTTACTAAATGCACTTTATTGCATCTCATACACGCTTACTTATGTACTAAGGAAGAATAAGTAAGTTATTTTTCGATAATCGTAATTCCAAAAAGATTCGGAATTTTATGTTCTGAATAGTTGTTCATAAACTTTATCATTAGCTTTAGTTTCTAATATCAGTTTATTTACAAATTCTTTGGGGTATTTTTTTATATCAGTAAATTGTGAAGCAATCTCAAAATAAATAATTTTTTCGTTGGAATTAATATATAATGGATCGAGACATTTCAAAAAATTTAGCTTCTCTTTATTTAGCACATAGTCTTAAAAAGTCGTCAATCAGTTCTTTTTTAGAAAAGGGGCAAAAAAAAAAAATGGCCATATGGTTGAAAAAGGGGCAATTTGTGACAAAAGTTACCAAACGATAACGCTATAACCAAATTACTCAATAAACTATATTATATATCAACATGTATATATATATAATATACATGTTGAAATAAACATAACGTAAAGTTCGAAGTATATATGTAAAATAACTGTAAAACATTTGCTACTATTTTGAATTAAACCTTTCACTACATCTTCACATAGAACTTTACCTTATCAAGAACTTTTGTAATAGACTTTTATGTTCATAGTGGGTAGTGGGGTAAATAAAAGACTTAGCTCTTGCAATTGAAACACAAAAAAATTTATGAAAAGAAAATTACATTAACCCTATCACTACCTATTGGTCTCCATGAGAACTGAACGCACGCGCTTGCATAGCTAGCTAGTTCGGAAGATTTGGGCTGGGGTCTTGTTTCATTGAAAAACCATTAAAGTATACAATCAAAAAAAATTCAAGTGCGTTTTTAAAGTCCTTATTTACAAACATATTTTACCAGTATCATTTCGTAGTTTAAAATAAGCAAAAGGTGTTAAAGCTCTTTGGCCTCTAAACACTCCCTTCGATGGTTTCAAATGGCCCTTAATGTTGTTAGAAAACCCCTAAAAAAACTTTACAACACCTTATACTTAGGAAGTTTTACTTATTAGAAAATCTAGTCCATGATTATTTTAAAATCAATCACAAATCAAGCTTTCATTCCTAAAAAAATCAATAAAATAGCTCCAATAACCTATTTTTGGTAATTTTTCAAAAATAAATTTTTTTTTAAAAAATAGCTGAAAATCCCAAAAAATTTAATTTTTTTAATACAACTCCACTAATTTTGCAAATACTTTAAAAATGTTAAAATAATATAAAAATAGTCTTATTTACCAATTCAAGGATATATAAAATGTTGATATAGGTCATTTAATAATAGTAATATAATGGCCTCAAAACTACCAAGACACGTCAAAATTTGCAAAATTCACTATTTTGTTCCGTATTTCCATATGTGTGTATACGTAACATTTTAGTTTTCTAATCTATTATGTTCTACATATTTACATACTTATTATACATATATCCCGTATATTTATTTTATTAAGAATATATTATCGAATATATTATTAGAGATTTTCTTGAAAATAATCAGAAACATCAAACGTTAGCAAATGTTTAACTTCCGTAGCTTCGGAATCCTCTTTTTCTATTTCAAGAGTGAATTTTGGTAGCCATCGTGTTCTTATAGAATATATAACTGGATCTGATGATATTAATAAATATTCCATTAAGTCCATATTTTGCCCTATTTTCGAACATTTTCGGGTATTGAAGAGTCGGAAATGTTTAACATCTTTATTTTGGGCTTCTTGTGCTTCCTCTGTTAGCTCCCCCAATGGCAAAATACTATTTTCTATTATTTCTTTACCATGAGCCAATACTTTGTGAATTCTTGGAGTCATTGATTTCCAGGGGTATGTAATGTTAAGTAGTTCTTTAGTTTCGTAAGCAAAAATTTTAAATTTAAATTTAAATTTGTTTTTTGCTATTAATGGCTGCCAATATAAAAAAAACGCTTCAAAATATTTAAGTCAATGCCTGTGATTGAAGATGTGAGTTACGGATTTTCAAAGAAACGTCTTGCTGTATTTCCATCATTTGAGCTTCCATAGCCATGTAGAGGTTTATCAATTATTAATCCGAGTTGTTCTTTGAATTCTAATTGAATTCTTTTCTTCTCCTCTTTTCGTAATTCGTGAAGTTCCAAATTTTTTTTTACTGTAGCATTTTCCTGCCCGGGAATATTTCTGTACTTCATATCATATGCAAGATGTAAGCAGAACTCCAAAAATCTTATCCTTGCGTGGAGTGATGATATTCCAAATTTTAAAGAATTTTTATTAACAAGGACTTCAGAATTATCCTATATTTTTCCACAAATATTACATTTCCATGTAGATGTTGTATCTGTTATAGCGTTTGCAACTTTTCCATCAATCATCGTTAATTGTTGTTGAAATGTAACTTTAATAGTTCTGTTTGATACTTTTACATATATTGGGGGCAATGCTTTAATTTCTTCTTCCAATTGGTTGACAATACTGTTTATTGTAACCGAGGTTTCTTTTGTGTAATCAAAAAGGATTGGACGGCACAAAAATTTGGAACCTGGAGTTAAATTTATCCATATATCATCAAAAAGCGAGTCATTTCTTGTCGATGAGGAAGGCTTATTTAAGCGCATTCGAAGTGGTACCAGAGACGCTATAAACAGCGAGGAATAATTATTTCCAGAATTACTTCCATCCAGTTGTTTGTATTCCGAAAATCCTGATGTTCCATCGCAACCTCATTTGAATATTAAAATAAGTTCTTTGCATTTTTCAATGTTATCATTGCTGAAGGTAGATATAATTCTAGAGGCAGTATTTTCAATTGCATTATATTAACTTTAGCACTTTTAACAGAAGCATTAACCGGGTGCTCCATATGCTGTAAAATATTACTTTTCGCTTCTCTCACTGATTTGCTACTGGGAAAGATATCATATCGTTTTTCGCTAACAGATTTCCTCAAAATCTCGTATTGGTTTCTTGATAATCCTAAATTTAATATTAGAGCTAAAGCATCTTCAGAGGTAAAGGACGATGTTGATTTTGGTGTCACTATGCTTTGGATTATCCGATGTAATCGATTGGGAGAAGCTGTTGGTAACACATCTATAACTTTTTCTACTTCCTTTGGTTGCGTACGTGTTAGTAAAGATTTAAATGTATCTTTTATTCGTATGTGAATTTAGAATAGATTCCTGTTTGGTCCTCTTTGTTCTTAGCTGAACTTCATCGTAACTTTTTTTTGGTCGACCCTTTTTCTGCTTTCCGATTAAAATTGGTGTTTCTCCCTCCAACCACTCTTCATTTTTCTTCTTGAACTTTGGTATTGACCAATCTGAAGCTTGCATCCTTTTTTCGTATGATTTATAAAAATTTTCGAGCTTTAAACTGTCTTCTGCAGTAAGAGTTAAACCAAAAGATACTACTGTATCAATGAGTTTTCTTATTTTTTCTGGACGATTTATAATATCAGATAGATTATCCCAGATTACTTTGCAAATAGAAAAGTGTTTTAATGTAATCTCCATAATGGCAAATTAACTAATAAATCTGCATATTTATAAGGATACATATATATAGAAAAATAATATTTATATCAGGTAAATGGTGACGGGCAAAAATGAATTAAAAAATTTTAATTTTTGCTCAAAACCCCCAATTTCATTCAGTTTATTTTTATGACCTGTAGTGTTAAATAGGTACGTCAAAAAATGTACCTATGCGATTCTAAAAAATCATTGTTGTTATAATACATTAATTAAGTAGCTAGGTAAATTATTTAAAAACTTAAAAAAATGTAAAAAAACGAAGGAAAATATACTTATTTATGTACTTAGGTAATTTTAAAAACCTTTTCAGTAGAAAAAAATTATGAACACTTTAAATAAATTCATTAATAATATTATCATCTCGTAATACAAATAAGCAATGCACTTGAGTGTTACGTATACACACATAAGGAAATACGGAACAAAATAGTGAATTTTGCAACTTTTAACGTGACTTGGTAGTTTTGAGGCCATTATATTACTATTATTGAATGACCTATATCAACATTTTATATATCGTTGAATTGGTAAATAAGTCTCTTTTTATATTCTTTTAACATTTTTAAAGTATTTGTAAAATGAGTGGAGTTGTATTAAAAAAATTAAATTTTTTTGGATTGTCAGCTATTTAAAAAAAGAAAAATTATTTTTGAAAAATTACCAAAAATAGGTTAGTGGAGCTATTTTATTGATTTTTTTAGGAATGAAAGCTTGATTTGTGATTTATACATTACATAAGAAATAATATTAAAAATATTATGCTAATATGCTTTTAAAAATAGTCGTTAAAAAACTGACTTTTAACATAAA
>OW026521.1:51584000-51804000 GCA_932274085.1 Protocalliphora azurea | reverse complement strand
AATGCCATGCTTCTGGTTAATTATTACAAAAAATTCAAAAAGTACCATTGGAGGAACAAAAAAGTACCATAAATTCTCCTCTTGTGAATTCTCACTCACTTAGGATTATATATACGTAAGTTAACGTTTCTAGGTTTAATATAATATAAAATTCATTACTGAGTTTGAATGAATCGCAATTTCCCGATTTTATCCCCTTTTGGGTACTTTTTATTCCGCCTTAGATGTAACAAAAATTTTATTCCAATGAATTTCTAAATTATGTGAATAAATAGAACAGAATGTTTTATGAAAAAGTAACAAAAATAAATACAATATTTAACCCTTAAACGTTAAAATTTGAAAAAAGGACTAAATTTGTATTTCTCATTTTTCGATAAGTTACGAATACGATATAAATTTTATCAGTATGTTTGCTGGTTTTACAGATATGCATAGTGCCAAAAAAGTACCAAAATACACTTTTACCTGTTTTTTCCCTAAAAGGGCCGATATTCAAAAAAGTACCGAATAAAGAAAGGTATTAATTTTTTTGCATCGATATTAATTTAGGCTATATAAGGTTACGGAATTTACCCTTTTTTTACCCCGTAAACAATAGAATTTCCAAAAATCCGGTCTTGGTGGAAACTATTTGGCGCGAGACCAACCCACAGTACAAATTTCATCTCTCTAGCTTCAGGCATTTGGGCTGTGAGATGATGAATCCGTCAGTCAATCAGTCACATTACTCTTTTATATATATATAGGTGACATCAAAGTGCATCTTCATGAGGGGCGCAAAGACAGTGAGCAAAAAGTAGAAAAATATAAAACTAACTAAAATTTTGATTACAAAGTTTTTCATGCACAACTCTTGACCGAATATCGATAGATTCATAACAAATGAAGTGGTATTGTTTCTCTATGTCCGAAGAGCAATTCTCTTCGGAAAAAAATTAAAAATATGAAAAAACCCCTGTTCGTTCCAATCAAGTTTTTCTAATTTTTCATTTTTGAAGAACTGTAACTAATAACTATAAAGGCCATAGACCACAAAACTTTGCAGCTATTAGCCAATATTCTGCCAAAAAACAAACAAAACCGTTTTGGAGAATTTTATAACATTAACTCGGTTTCATTGATTTTAAAATTTTTGTGTTTTTGCCCATATACATTTTGAAAAGGGTTAAATCTTTTCTTTACAATGATGTTTAAAAATCCTAAATTGGATAAGTTCGAAAATTCGATTTTTTATATATAACTCTCGATTTTGGCGGTATATCGAAAATTCTAAAAAATGATATAACAATATAACAATTATTTATATTATTAATATTACTTTTTTTGAAGAAGGAAAAAAATTTTTTGCCGACCACTATAATATTTCTATACTTTAGCCACTATAAACTATTTATTTTAAGGTTTGCAATGAATTTTAATCATAACTTAAACTAATTTGTAATAAAAACAAATTTTTTATGTTCAAGGGATATACCGTCTATACTGTAAGTCGTACATTTTTTTTAAATGATTTTAGAATTCTCGGACCCAAAATTTGTAAAAAACATTCATTAAATAAGTTTGCCCACTGAGATTTCAATTTAGAACCTAGTGCCTTGGCAATAAATCCTACAATTCTAAATGTCACAAAAGATTTTAGATATTCAAAGAAAGTAATTATTAAATCTTAAAGAACTCTGACTTTTCAAAGAGTCAACAATAGCAGAATAATAAAGAACTTATTCGTTTGTATTTCTCTAATGAAAATTTAAAAAGTTTTAATCAAATCTTACTCTTTCGTATATACATATACTTTCCTTACTTTATTTCCTTTCCTTATTATTTTTTAGATACAATAATACATACTTTTATATTTTCTGTTTTTTTTTTTTTTTCTATTCTTTTATGAGTTTTATATTCAAGGCATATTCGACAAATTCACCTGCTTGGATTGTTTAAATAAACCAAAGAACGATAGAAACAAAATCACTAAAACGCCAAAAGAGAAAAAAAAAGAAATAGAAATAGAAAATCTTGGTTAAACTTTCTTAAGCCCAAATTCAGTTAAAATATCTTCATTGGTTTTGGATGGCTTAACAGTTTTCACTTTGAAAACTGTATCTTATATTGGCATTTTATT
This sequence comes from Protocalliphora azurea, assembly GCA_932274085.1. Taxonomy (NCBI): domain Eukaryota; kingdom Metazoa; phylum Arthropoda; class Insecta; order Diptera; family Calliphoridae; genus Protocalliphora; species Protocalliphora azurea. The sequence goes on along the minus strand of OW026521.1, from coordinate 51,801,878 downwards.
TTATCATCATTGTTGTTGTTACTGTTGTAGTGTTCGCTGGTTATTTTGTTAATGTACCATCGAACTAATTGAAAGCCCTTTTTTCATTTTGAAACTTTTTTTACTTAAGGATAAGACAATCCTTAAGTTTGCCATCTTTGTGTATTCTTGGTGCTACTGCCGATGCTGTTGTTGTTCTCTTTGACTATTTTTGTATTCATTTATTTATTTTTTGTTTCATTCAAAGATTATTTTAAGAAATATATTTAGCTAAATGAAAAGTATGAAAATAGTACAACACAGAATTCATGAAATGAAAAAGAAATATACAGTTAAAAAAGTTATTTTTAAATTGTAAACTTTTAATGTAAGAGTTTTCAACAAATTCGAAGAAAAAGAAGAAGTATAGCAATAGTTGTTGTTATTGTTATTACAAAAGGAACTTAAGTATCGAATGGGGAACCACCATCGCTACAACTAAAATGAAATGGATTTGCTACTTGGCAACTTAAGCCTTAATACCCTCAACAAACACAAAAAAGAAAAGTATTATGAATAAGTTCGTACTACTTGCCACTGCCACAACTACATAGCATATTGACTACTTATTGTAAAGTTGTGGTAGGTAGGTTAACAAGACACAACTATCATCGTGCACATATCGAAAAACAAAAAGTCGGAGAAATAAGACGAAAAAATGGAAAATAATTTACATAATATAATATTATTTTATGTTCTGTTCAGTTCAGTTCTATTTTATTATACGAATACCTATTCCAAACCAACTGAATTATAAAACTTCAAATAATAAATAATACTTGTAGTATTTATATCATACTTACACTTACTTACACTTATTGCCACCCATTCACTATTTTGCACATAAACGAACTACTGCATAAGAAAAATACTTTTAATAACCTTTTTCTTCTAATATATGTAAAATTCATTAATTATTATCCTATTATTACGAAAATTAGTTTTATAAGTTTTAATTTATATTTTAAAATTTCCTTGTTTGTAACTTATTAGAAGTTTTTAGTTTGCAACGTCTGTTTATTTAAATTTGATTGAAATCTCTCAATTTTAATATATCTTAATTACCTAAGAGAGTTCTTCTCACTAATGATACAGAGAGCTTTTTATTAACTTACTTATGTATTAGTGAGAAACTTGTAATATACGAGAGCAATTTCTGGTGGCTGTCCCGAACTAGTTACTTGACTGACTATATTAGGGCGCCACTAGTTACTTTATTGACTTTAACATGGGAATTACTTAGGAGTAAGTCAATTTCTACCTTCACTACTATGTGGTGGCACTTCTTGCAGTTAATTGCTTATATGATTGTAAGCTAATTGCTTATATGGTTCTTAAATACCAAACAAATCTTATATAAAACAAATATTTGAGCCAAATTTCGTCCCCTAAGATATCCGCTCGAGCACTATCTTGCTTTCTACACACAGACGGACGGACATCATTAGATCGTCTTATATTTTCACGAGGACCCTGAATATATATACCATATGGGTTATTAGATGATTGTTTCGACATGTTACACACGGAATTACAAACCCAATTGTTTGATGCTGGATAAAAAATAATCATCTAAATACACGCAGAGAAAAAACATGGTTACATAGTTATTACTACAACAATGTTATGTTCTCGTTGTTAATTTTCTTGAATTTTAATAACTCTGTGTTCATAATTATAATGATTCTGTTTAAATTTTGTCATTTAATGTTTACATTCAAACAAAACTTTAATATGGCAGACTGCAAAAAGTATGTTTTTAAATATTTTTACCAGAATCAAAATTTTATTAATAAGAAAAATATCATTACTTTTACAACCATTAAATATTTACAGTCTTCTTCCTTGTTCTTAAATCATATTCTGTTTTTAAACCATATTAATATTATTATTCCCATGACAAAAAATTTTTTCAAATAAATATAATAATTATCCTTTTCACAAACTTGGTGGAAAAATTCGTAACTAGTTTGTTTTTAGGTATACATTATTTTTAATGATTGTTTTCCAACCTTATTGTAATTCTCATTCAGTTTATACATGAATAAATATAAATAGACAAGCTATGGTTTTACTCGGTATGATTCAAGCAATATAAGATATTGGTTTCAATAAAAAAAAGATTATAAAAAAATTTCTTTATTGATATGTTTTATAATAATATATATTAAAATGGAATAACAATATGACAAAATGAGAGAATAATATGATAAGTTTGGATAACTATATTATAACATGGGATAATAATATGATAAAATGGAATAATAACATGACAATGTGGTATAATAATAAACTAAGCTGAAATAATAATATAATAATATCAAATTATGATGTAGAAAAATTGTTCAATTATATGAAAAACTAGAATCTTATCATGAAAAAACAAACCATAAAATCGGACACAATATGATAAAATGGAATCATAGTTATTACGTATAATCATTTTTTTTGATGTCATCTTATGTTGCAATCATAATATGTTGCTCTTAGATTATGGTCATTACAACAATATTTTTTTATTTATTATCATTTGAAAGAACATTCTTTGGCATTTATTTTTTGAAGATTATGTCTATCAAATGTTGGCCGTTGCTACGTCGCAGATGGTCCATCAGCTGAGTCCAATTCTCGATGACTCGTTATGTTTTCCTCCAAGGCCTGAATCGAAGCGGGTTTGTCCGCATAAACTTTAGACTTTACATATCCCCACAGGAAAAACTCTAACGGTGTAATATCACACGATCTTGTTGGCCAATCGACCGGCCCAAAACTTGAAATTATGTGCTCACCGAAGTGTTCTCTCAATAAATCCATTGATTGATGCGATGTGTGGGAAGTGGCGTCGTCATACTGAAACAAAATGTCGCCGAGATCACGAGCTTCAATTTCAGGCATCAAATAATTGGTTATTATGGCACGATAACGGTAGCCATTGATGGTTACGTTCGCACCGGCATCATTTTTAAAGAAATATGGACCGATGATTCCACCGGCCCACAAACCACACCAAACCGTTGTTTTTTCTGGATAAAGTGGCAGTTCTTGAATCTCTTCAGGTTGCTATTCGTCCCAAATGCGGCAATTTTGTTTGTTTACATACCCATTGAGCCAGAAATGGGACTCATCGCTGAACAAAATTTGCCTCGAAGACGTCGGATCTTCTTGGAACTTTTCAAGAGCCCATAGAGCGAAGCGATGTTGCTTGGGAAGATCGAGCGGCTTCAGTTGCTGCACAAGCTCAATTTAATATCTCTACATAAAATGCACCAAGTCGTCCCATACGTCAGTCCGAGTTGCTGCGAATGGCGCCGAATCGACTCTCCACGGTCTTCGTGTACACTCTCAGCTACGGCTGCTATATTTTCTTCACAGCGTGCTGGACGTGGTCTATTCGGTCGAATATTATCCAATAGATAGAATCGCTGTTTAAAGTTGAAAATTAAAAAAATCTGAAAATTTCAAATTTCACCGATTTTTTTTTTTTAATAATTTTTGCACAGTTTTTAAAATATTAAAAAAGACATCAGGTACAATTTAAAAAAAAAATATATATTTAGTTAATTTTAAGATTTTTTATTTAATACCGTAAAAACTAAGTTAATATTAATCTTTAATGGTTTAAAAGTTACAGAGGTTAAAATCATGCAAGAACTTAATTTTTAATTAACATATTTTCTAATGTCCAAAAACTTGATAACGACATATAATTACCGAACGACATGCTTTTCAAAGCAATACTAGCATCGATAACCCGTCCGCAATATCCAAAAGTTATTTTGTGTCAATAGTTAATTTTTCTCTGCATTACACGTAACTAGTTGTGCAACTATTGAGCTGATCTATATAAATTTATACTAAAGTAATTAATTATTTAAGACCCTATTTGGAATCATTTATGGTAACTAGTTGCCTCTAATGACATCACCGTGTTAAAATAATGAGTTAAGTTGCTAAAGTGTAAGTAGTGTAGTGTTATTATAATAGCATTTTGACTCATTATTTGGCAATGGAAATTTTTGCTGGTATGATATGTCATTTTATCCTTTCTGGTATTTAGTCATGATTTTTTTTTTTACATCTTAACTAAAAACTTCTTAAAACCTATTTTACAATATTATTTGATGAACATTAAGCCTCCTTTTTAATTTCCATACGACATAAGTCGATTTTTTTATTAAACTATAGAAAAATAACCAGAAACTTTTTATATCACTAAATAATTTGTTTTAAGGAAGGTTTTATAACGGCATCATTTTTGAAATTACGAAAATGCATTTTTATCCATAAATTTGAAATTTGTTTAAATATTATAAAGCGTCCTTGATTAGAGAATAATCTTGATGAAAGCTATTGAGTTACATTTTTATAGATTTTACGGTGCTTGTATGTGCCTAAACAAAATTCGTTTAGCTAAAAGTATCTCGTTTATTTTAACAGTTTAAAAAATAAACATTTATGTAAACAGCAGCAAGTACTTTATGTAATTCTAAGACATTTTTTGCTAATCAAAATCTCAGAAGTAAATCTGAAAACTTTGATAAATTTTTAAGTTTATTTTTAAATTTTTGCATTTAAATATTTTGATTTGCTCCTCCGAACATACCATGTTAAAGCTAAAAAACTCAATTCTTGCAAGAAACCGATTTTTTGAAAGTAGTCCTGTGAGTGTGCCTTGCGAAAAACCAAACTCTGTTATTCATCACGGAACAAACGAAGCACAATTACCATGTTTATAAATATATGACATCAAATTGCATATTTATGGAGGGGCGCACGTACAGTGATCAAAAAGTTGAAAAATATTAAAATTGAAAACATTCTAGTTTTAAAGTTTACTGTCTAATAACTTTTGACCGAATAGCATAGAGCCATAATATATAAAGTAATATTGTTCCTTTATGTCCAAAGAGCAATTCTCTTATACAACTCTAATATCAAAAATTTGAAATTTTGGGAAAAAATCAAAAATATAAAAAAACTTTCAAGAAATTTAACTAACAACAGAGTTTTACAGAGTCTTAGGATGTGCAATTTTAAGTTTGGAAGGTGTGCCTTACAGACTCCTAAAGAGCGGGTACCTCTGACATAGAAAACTTTTAATCGCTTGCCAAATTTTTGTTTACCGATATCAAATATTTTTACATTTTCTTATATATTGGGGTTTTCAATATTTTCCCGTAATTTCATTAATATCTGGGTGTATTGCAGAGATAAAAAGATAATAATTCTGGGAAAAATTTTGGTAATTTAAAGCATTCGAATTTTTATGAACTCCCTACCTGATAAAATGTTTAAAGGGTCAGTTATATGGTGTTATTCATTCACAATTTTTCATGGCTAAATGTGGAATATCTGCAGTGTATTCAAATTATCGATGAAACATTTTAAGATTTGTGGAAAATTTTTGCATTTGTATTTCTTGTATAATTTTTCATACATTTTTAACATACTTTCGAAATTGGTGCCAAACTTTAAAATGAAAATATACTATTAAAATACCTTTGAAACTGTCCGGATGTTTAGTAGTACACGTTGTACCCTTGGCTATGTGTCTTTCTATCAGTTTTGCGTGGTAGATTTAGTTTTTTGGACGGTAAATCTAATTTTTTTGGTAGTAGTTCTCGCTGTAAAACTACTTGTTAGATTTTTAATATTTCGAAATTTGTAAATACCAAAGATTTACTATGGGTACTCGTATATTGTGTGGGCATATTTTCAAAATTTTAAAAGAGTTCCAAGAGAATTTGAATGTTATGTCAAACAAGTGTATTAAAAAATCGAAATTAGTCAATAAATGTAAAACGTTTCATCCATAATTTGAAAACACTACAGATATTCCAAATTTAGCCATGACAAATTATGAATGGATTTTTGACATTTTCAACATTTTACCAAGTAAGAAGTTAATAAAATTAAAAAAATGCAATTATTTAAATTACCGACATTTTTCCCAGAATTATTTGCTTTTTGTGTCCCTAAGACTGTCATATATGAATAAAATTGGCGTAAAGTATCGAAAACCTCAATTTCTACAAATAAAAATAAATCCAAAATTTTAAAATCTCTGGATATTTAATAACAACTTAATAACTTAACATGTTTCCTTATAAATAATTTCAATTTGGATCCGTTATATTATTTCACACAATAGTTATATCTGATTAAAATAATGCTTCTCATATCTCGTATATATACTTTTGCGATATAAATTTCAGTAGTTCTTCCACATAAGTGGCCATAAAAGCTGACATAATAGGAATATCCCAGGTTTTCTTAATGAAGAGACTTACTACTTAGTATAAAACAAACATTTTTACAAATATTTTTAAAAATAAATACAAATATACAAAACTTTAAAAATACATACCGATTTTCGACAAGGCATTTTAAAAACATGCTTGCATGTACTAGTTTTCTCTTATAATTTTCAAGTTATTTGCATTTGAAATTTCAACTGCCTCAATTTTTCAAAATCTTAGTCCAGTTTTCTCAATATATAGCCCTATATATATATATGATTTTATAAATATTTTACCCAATTAGTTAAAGAACAAAATTACTTATCGTAGAAAAGGATATAAAGTCAATATTTTTTCCAAAATTATAAAAATTTTAAAAATAAGTCTACTTTTTTTCTTTAAGAACGTATAATAATTTTGTACTTTTCTAAAAGGAATATTCACGAATATGATTTTATAGGTGAAAGCGGGCTCAATCACCTCTACCGACTCTACCGAATTTGACCTAATTTGTATAGAAATTTTGTATTTAGCGTATATGCTCTAAAATCCCAAAGCATGAATATACAAACAGAATGCAGTTTCGGAAATTAAAATGTGTTCTAAAGATTTTACAAGCGATGCGAAAGATAAAGATTTCAATTCTTTTTCCATATATCAGAATCTTTAACAAATTAGGAAAAACATATACAAAATCGGATGAAAATATTGCGCAATATATTGAAAAAATGGGCATAGAAATTTGACAATGGATTAAAAATTTTCTCAGTGGTTCTCTTCTTTGAGCCCCCATTATTCCGGTCTTAAGGGGTCTGCCGTCCTTCCAAACATAAAATTGTGGACTCCTCTGCTAAACCTGTGTGAAATTCTATGTAAATTTGTCTAGCCAATTAGTTGCACATTTATTACCAAAAAATTGAAATTCTGCGCCATTGTGTAGTGTTACTAATAGATTCAGTATTATTAGCCATTATGTACTAAATAATTGTAGCATTTACTTGGTTCCATTGATTTTAAAATGTTTATGATTTTGCCCATATGTAGTAGATATGTTCCTATAGGATCAAATATTTGCCTAATGTAACCTAAGACTGAAACATATTTATATATGAACACTATACGCAGAAAAAAAATATAGTTATAGTGATCATAATCTAAGAGCAACATATTATGATTAGGACATATGGTCACAACTAAAAATGGATATGATTATGTATAAAAATTGTTATGATTCCATTTAATTATATTTTGTAAGACTTTTTAGTTCATTATTTTAATGTTATAGTTGGAGTTTTTGATATTATTATACCATCTTACTTCCCATTCTATCAGATTATGATTTCTAATTATTATATTATTTATATTTATTATTCCATTTTATCATATTATTATCCCATCTTATAATATTATTATCCAGTCTTATCATATTATGATTCCATTTTATCACATTATTATTCCATCTTTTCATATATTAAATAAAACACACTAATCCATTACATTTTTTTCATTGATAAAGTGTTTATTATTCATAATTAATTAATTATTTAATTATTTGTGCCATCATACGTTGTGTAAGGTAATACAAGATATTTTTTATAAACTAAACCCTTTAATTGTAGTCAGTCAATACTTATATTGATTAAATCAAATATAACAAAATCACGTCTACTTATATCAATTCATGTATAAATTAAATGAGAATTATAATGAAGGTGGTTAATAACAAAATATATGCAAAAAAAACCAGTTATGAATTTTTCAATCATATTTGTAAAAAGCATATATATTTGTAACATTTTATTGTTATGGGAATAATAATATTAAAAACGAAATATAGTTTAAGAACATGGAAAAATATTGGTAATATTTAACGGTTGCACACTGGTCAAAAATCCACTATTTCTGTCATAAATTCAAAAAGAATTATTAGTGCCTTTTTGAGGTTATATCGAAGTAATTTTATCCAAAATTAACAGTAATATTTATTAAAACCGATTTTAAGTATTTTTGCTTACACCTCTAAATAATTTGATTTCAATAGATATATTTTTAAGTACAACATTTACTTGTTTAAATTTGGTTTTATTTTAATTGTTTTATAAGTTTTTAGATTTTTATTGATTAGTGCAACTAACCAATAGGTTAGAACATAATATTTTGTCCTGCTAACAATAAAACATAATATTCTCTGCCAGCTTTTTTGTGAGCGCCAAGAAATTTCCGTTCAAGTTTACCAAACCTTAATTGAAAAAATTGAGGCTTGCAAGAGTGTGCCAAAAAAAAATTGTTGCATAAAATAGACACTTTAGCAAACCTTTTACGATTTTACATTCGTGCAAGTTCATGTTCAAAAATAACTTTTCGTCTTTCAAATTTATAGGTTATCTTTATAAAAAACCCATATAACAACAAAACTCCAAAATAATAATAAATGCATGCCTTATATAAAATTTAAAATAATAGTCATATAATACATCTCTTGGGCTGTAATTTACATTATACAACATTGTTATATATTTTTCTGGTATTGCAATACAACATTTATAATTCTAGCTCCATTTTAATAAAAATCTTAAAAATAACATTAAAATACCAATTTTAACGCCTTACCAGACAGTCAACGTTCCCATATTATATTTTCTAATATATGTTATCGATTACTTGGCATGTTACCATTTATAAAATATATTTACTTTTTACAATTTCTTAAAATATTATTTTGGAATTTCTGCCAAAAAAATGGGATTTTTGACCAGTGTAGGTTGTAGAAATAATGATATTTTTTATAATAATAAAATTCTGTTTCTGGTTAAAAATACTCAAAAACGTAAAATTTTTGTAGTCAAAAATTTCAAATATAAATAACTTGGTTTACATTGGAACAACGAGAAGAATATTGGAGACGAGATTGAATGAAAACCAGGCAGACATAAATAAAGCAAAAATAGCGACGGCATTGTACAATACTCCGCTAAAATAGCATAATGGAAATACAATTATTTAAAATTCTGTGATATTAGCCTTAAGATTTACTTAAATTTCTGAGCTTGTATTGTTTATTATTTATTAAAACTATTTGTTTGGAAGAGGAACCTAACTTTGAGCTCCCTTAGCTCCACTCCTGCGGGGTTGTTGTGCCCCTCTTCCAAAAATAACATTTTACACTCCTCTGCTACGTCTGTATAAAATTTCATGAAAATCCAACCAGCCGATCAGAAGTTATAGATTTATTTCCAAAAAATTTCGATTCTGCCCCACTGTGCAATGGAAAACCAAACCTTTTGGGACACACTCATTTATTATGTAGGATATTGATTGTAGAAACAAAAATACATTAAAAATATCAAATTATTACTTAAATAAATAATATTTTTTACTAAACATTAATTTTCTCAGCAACTCATCACGGTCCCACTCTAATTTTTTTATATATTGTTGCTACTTTGAGGAACATTAAAAAAAAAAAATAAAAATTATAAAAATGGAAAATATGACTTTTTAAATATCCTTGTATCAAGGACGAATATTGCTTCCATTATCCTTTTCTTTTCAAAAATGGCGTTTTTACAAAAATTTATTAGGCATCAGTATGCGCCACAGTTTATTTAAATCGGACAAATAGGTAGATAAGTGGATGTATTAAAAAAAAAAAAATCTGAAAAAGTTAATTTTGAACAACGTTAAAAACCAAACTTATGACTACATACCAGCTCTTAATTTTGAAAAATAGAAATTATAAAATTTTTGTTTATGAATAGGAATTTTAAGACTACATTTGCAATTCGTGTGCTGTGACTATTTTTCAGTCACAACATTTTCTGTTGATGAAAAAACTCTCAACGAAATAAGTTCCAACAAAATGAAATAATTCTCAATTTAGAATATCGAATGAAATAATTGCAAACTTAGACTGTAAGGAGTTGTAAGAGGTACCGTGAAATAACTCCCAAAAAAGATAAGTTCCAATGAAATAACTCTCAATGAAATTAGTCCCGACAAAAATGGAGAAACTCGCATATCAAAAAAAAAAAAAAAAAAAAAAAAAAATAAATAAATAAATAAAAAATGAAATAACTTCCAAAGTGATAAATGAAATAATTCCCAACAGCTGGAAGTTTAATTATAATAAAATTTACCACATTTAATAAAATAGCTCCCAAGGAAATAAGTCTTAAGATAAATTAAATTTGGGACCAATTAAAATTATCAAGTAAAATAAGTTGTAGGGTATCCAATCGATTAACCGTCATTCGGTTATTCGATTAATTTTGTTGAATAATTTCAAAATTGTCTATTTTCGAATAAGGAATAATTTGTGTTCAATAACCGATTAACCGAAATTTAGTTTTCTAGAGTTATAAATTTAGAATTTTTTTTATTTTTAAGACAAATTTATGTCTTAAAAATAAGATTTCTATTATATCGCAGTAAAAATAAATAAAAGTAATTTTTAGGAAAATACTTTTTCATTACTTCCAAAGTATCAATAAGTGTACACATTATTGTGCTTAAGAAGTAATACAAATAGTATCCAAATATATTATTAAAAATAGATTCAAATTAACTGTTCCGCTGTTGACGTTCGTTTTTTTTTTTTTTTTTTTTCTTTGCAAATACTTTTTACTAAAAACAACTATTTTTAACAAATTAAAAAACTAAAGAAAGCGCCCGTGCAGAAAACTTTAACCACACTTTTTGTTGTTTTTTGTTTGTATTTTTTGTTTTCCATTTACGTTTGCATTCAAATTTGTAAAAAAGCTGACTTAGTAAAAAAAGGAATATAAGAAAAAATAATGTCATGATTTATTGATGTGTTTTGTCAAAACTTTGATATTTAGTACTTAAAACTTGTTTATCTCTCATTGAGTTTAAATATACTTTTATGTTTAAGACATTTTTAGTTTTCCTAAAATTTGGGAAAGGTTTCCCGATGAGCTGGTTTAAGCAACCAGTTAAATGCGCATCAGAACTAGCACAACAATAACTTTCAATTCAAAATGCTTAATTTTTAAATTAAGCACTTTGAATAATAGCGCGTAAAAAATTACGAAAAATAATATTATTCACAATTTTTTATTAAAAAATATATTGATTTCTATAAAATTGAAACTAACTTCTTTGTGGCAATAAAAAAAATATTTGGATATTTATTGCAACTTTGTATGAAATCGTGAACATGATTTCCTTCTCAGTGAATAGATATCAAAAAAGAGAACAACTTCCTATGACAAGCCTATATTACATTCATTGGAAATGGTCCGAATTTTCACTACTCCGGATCACAATTAAGGATCTTATTGACTTTTTGGGATGTTCTTCTTTTTTTTTTGGGATATAGAATGTTTAATAAAACAAGACATGAAAACATTATAATATTATAGCTTCATAAATACTTAGTGTAGGAATACAATAACGCCAGCAACTGGACGGTTTGCCTCCAATTGAGAAAAAATAAATCTAATATTAAGCGGAACGGCAAGATGATTGCCAAAGTTTTGTGCAAAATATAAATTATCAATTTTATTTTTTATTATTTGTTATTGCACAAACTTAGGGATCTTGTTGTAGGGTTTCTTATAGATGATGGACGGGGGGTGTAATTAGTAAAAGGGGCAATCTGTAAGAAAATATTTAATTATAATTACTCAGATAGGAGTAATTATAACTGTAGGGATGAAAAAAAAACAATAACAAAATTAGGGTTATAATCCATAGAGTAGCTGGCTGCTGCTGCATAAAAACAAACTCACCTTTCTTTGGGTTACTTTTTTATGAAATGAGATGTACTTGCTGTTGATTTCAATAATTTTTTTTTTGTTTATTGTATATATATATATATTTGTGATTTTTCTTGCTCTACCCGCAGTTTCTTATAAATGGCGCTAAAATATAACATAGGTGCAAAAATTGTGTTGATCGGTCATAAGTTAATATTTCTATCAAAAAACTATATTTCTTAAAAAATGTAATAAATCGTATATTGTTCAATTGAACATTTATTATACATAATTATTTTGGAGACAACTATTAATTAAGGTAAGAAAATAATCATCAAAATTATACTAAGTTTATACAGCATTATAATCTGTGTTTCTATATCCCAATAGCTATAAAAACATTTCGAAACAACAATATGTATAACTTTTTTGATTTCTGACTTGCACTATCTAACTATATATATATCTATATATATATATATATATATATATATATATATACATATGTGTAAAATAAAAAAAATGCTAAAATCGAGCGGTTCCTAAAATTATTCTCGAAATAATATTCGACCGCAGATAATTAACAACAATTATAGAAATATCGTAACTGCCAACAAAATACCCATTTACATTCAAAACAAAAAAACTATTTCCAAGATAAAAATCATAACTTGTATAATTCAATCCAGTATAATCGTCTCCCTAATTATCCTAGTTATAATACTAATTCTAATAGTAATTATAACTATAACTATAATCCTAATTACAATAGCAATTATAATGCTAATAAAAATTATAATACTAACTATAATAATCCTAATAATTATAATAACAATAATGATATTCGTAATTACAATAGTAAACCAGTATTAAAACGTAGAAGAGAATACAACTCAAACCAATCTAGAATAAATAGATATGGGGCTCCAGTTCCAATACAATGTGGAAAATTTTCAATTGGTTGCCTCGGACTGCTCCCCTCCATTTTAATTAAAATAGTGAATAAACTGCACAGTAGACATTGGATCATCAGTGAGCGTAATTAGACATAAAGCAAAAGTAAATGAAAAGTATACCCTATTAACTTAAAACAGCTTTATGAAGTATTATTATTAACAAAACACAAGAAATAATTACTTATCAAACAGGCATCACTGCAGACCAATTTGTTAATTTCAATAATATCAGATATAACTTTCTGGATGAAAACCAAGAAGAAATCAGTTATAGAAATACGAAAGAAAATTTTTTGTTTAACTTAAGTGAAAATGGAAATGAAAATTCTTTACCTGGTTTATGAATAAATTAAACTAATGAAAAAAATAAAAACCCCTTATTTAGATTGAATTATTTAAACAGAGAATAATTAAATAAAATTAACTGTCTTCCAAGTAAATATAGGAACAATTTTTATCAGGAAAACGTAAAACTGAGCTTTACTAACAAGATTAAGCATAAAATAAAAACTATACATGAGGACCCTATTCATGTGAAATCTTACAGGTATCCGGAGATACATAGAGGGGAAGTAGATAGGGAGATGAAAGATATGTTAGAACAAAAAATTAACTGTCATAGCATATCTCAATATTGGTACCAAAAAAAAAAAAAAAAAAAAAAAAAACAAGATGAATCGGGCATTTAACAATATAGAATTGTAAGTGACTATTGCAAACTAAATAGTATAACAATAAATGATAAATAAGTATTCAATTCAAATGATGGACGAGATACTCGACAAGTTGGGTCTATGCATTTCACTATACATGCCAGGCAAAGAAAACCACGTCGCAGATGCACTGTCACGCATCAAAAATGTTCAGACTGAAATTTAGGATATGAGGCAAATGAGAAGGATTTAATAAATGACTCTGACAATGAAGAAATCTCATCAGTTGTTGCAACTTGCCACTCAGCAAATAAGATTAATCTAATAACCGAAAGACATTTGAATATTTTTAAAAATAAAATAAAACTTATAAGAGGAAATGAAAATGAAATTTTTACCGAGAAGGTATTTTCTAATCATGCTATTAAAATAATTTATAAAAGATTAAATAAAAATTTTATTAAAGACGTAATAGAAAACCATTTGGTGGGGAAAAGTTTTAAAATATACATGCCAAACGAGAAAGATTTCATCGTATTACAAAATTTTTATACCCAATTAGTAAACAATAATCCTAATAAAGTACAAAGAGTTACCAAAATCTTACAAAACATTACAGAATTCCCTGACTTTAAAACCAAATTACTCGAAATCCATATAGCGGGATTACACCAAGGAATCGAAAAAATAGTCAAGGTATTTAAGAATATTTATTACTATCTCAATTATGTTAGGGAAATATAAAAAATACTAAACGAATGTAAGCTATGCAATAATTGAGAAAATGGTCATATTAATAATAAACTACCAATCAAAATAACGCTTATGAAATAAGAGAAAAATTTGTAGTAGATATTTGGCAACCAATACTAGAATCAAAGAGAGCATTAATTAAAGTATGGGACCTCCAAGAACTCTCAAAATTGACCTAGACCAGAGAAGGAAAAATATAAATATTAAAAACTGGTGTCAGGAACTAAACATAAAATTAGAAATAACTACAGGGAAAACTGGAATTGCAGATATTGAACGGTTACACAAAACACTTAACGAAAAGCTAAGAATTATCAACACTTCAAAAGATAAAGAATTGATTTACTTTTGGATCACAAGTTAAGAATCCTGTTGACTTCCTTTGATGTTTTTTTCGTTGAGATAGAATGTTAAATAAAATGCAACATGAAAATACTATAGTATTATAACTTTATAAATTTACATTTATTTATTCATTTACTTATTTATTTATTTATTTTTTTATACAAATAGACGAAACACCTGATAAGATGAACCCTTTATATAAGAATTTGATATACATTATATTTCTAACTACATATTTCAACAGATTAAATACTATAATTAGTGTTATTTATATGTTTTATATGTATTATATAGAATTTATTCGGTTTATAGGATAATTTGCCATTAATCGGTTATTAACCGATCACCTATTTACCTCGAATAATTATTTGTCGAATTAACCGATTAATATGAATAATTTGTACCCCAAAATCTACCAATTTGTATACAAATTCTAAAATATTTCTGATACAAACACATGAATAAAAAAACTATATCTATATTAAACATGCCTGAAAGTTTAACTACACATACTGAGAAAGGTATAATTTTTTAAATTATGCTATCAAAATTTATTTGTAGACCATGTTATATAGTTTGTAGTATGAAACTGGATTACTTTCTATTTTTGATTTAAAAGAAAAAAAAACTTAAAATTTAATGCATCGGGATATTTTATAACATACCATTTTTAATTAAATTTTTATTAAAATTTTTTTTAGTAAAAGATAAAATAACAAAAAGAAATGAAAATGGCGCTGAATTCAGATATTTTGATTATAAAACTGCCATTAATTTTAGAAAAATCCCAACAAATTTTAAAATGTCCACATTTCTTACATTTGGAAATTGTGTTGCTTTTGTTATGCACGCTTTTATATAGAGAACATACGGACTTTTTCTAATTTTTAAAGAAACTGATACATATCTTCCAAAGTACAAATTGTAGTTAATACTCAAATATGTTAACAATTTCATAAAATTAGTTTTGTTGCAATTTGAGTACTTTGAAAAATAAATCAACTTTTGGGATAATCCCTTTTTTTGCCTATGTTCTGCACAGTACTGTGTGTACTGTATTGTTATAGGCTATATATAATACATGCATGCATGCATTTATTCTCGAAATTTCCAAAATAAAATCTTGGGATTTTTTTTTTTTAACATTTAACTCGAAATACCATTAGTTTGCCGACTGTGTTTCATTGAAGCCAGCTAATATTGGTTAAAAATGAGGAGTTTAAACTTTTTAAATCCCAAAAGGAAACGAATTTGAAGTAATGTACTTATACAAATATACTTTCTTATGAAATCATCTGGCGTCTGCTATGTATATTGCCGTTTTTTTTTTCAATAATTGTAGTTAATTATTTAGCACTTAAAACTCAATTTCCTAACCAAGAACTTTTCAACATCAACACACTTTTGACCATTAATTTTCAATTTCATGTATATTTCCAAGTTTTCGTATTTTACATCAACGTTTTTTGAAACACCATCTGTTTGTTAACAAACCTTTTGATTTTCGACGTAACACAAGGCTGTTTATGTATTTTCATATTTATGTGTGCGAAAGATTCTATTCTATATAAATTTCTTGCGCACTTCTAGCGTCCTATGGTACTATCAGTTGTATATGTATATATTCTTTACTCGTATTTCACAATGATTTTGGTTTATATATTTATATGCATTATAGTCATGCTTTCAATCAATGATCCGTTAAAAAAATTAGTTTAGCGTAAATTATGTGACTGATGTGTCCTTCGTAAAGCTAAATTGGATATATAAAGAATGAATATATATAAATGTAAATGTATATATTTATAGGATTTTGTAAAGCAATATTCATACATAATGAACAAGAGTAAGGCAGCATGTGTATGGAATCAAATATACAATATTCATACATACAAACAATAACGATTTATTGATATAAATCCATTCATATGTCGAAATATCGACGTAAGTGAGTATTTTGTGAGTGTGGGATGAAATCCAGTCACACTCCATTCACACACAAGGAAATATACAATTCAACATTCTTAGAGACCACCAAAACAGTCTGACAAAAGGTATTCTCGCAACACTGATGTCATTCTTAAGTGTACCCAGTGGAGTTGTTAAACTAATGTGATCCCAAAAGTTTAAACAGAAATTCAATTCAATTTCCCGATGAATACTACAAACATATGCGGGCAGCCAATATTGTTCTATCAACATACATACGTACCCTGCCAACATTTTCTATCCAAATTTGCACTAAAGAGTAACCTCAAGTTGTTTTTAACAGTCGAATATGATATCATTTTCTTATCCAAGAAGAGTCACCGTGCGGGAAGAAGTGTGCAGCAGTTCTAATACTTTTTTAATGACACTATTAAGTGCTTTTTTTATGCGTCAAATTGGAGTCATTTTGAGGAGCAGAAAAAGTAACTATTTCTGTCGAAATTCTAACTTAATACTATCAACATTACTATCCAAACTATGACTAAATATTATCCGTATTTATTTTAAAATAGTAAAAGAAAAAGAAGTTATTTTCCTATCAAAGAGGAGTAATCTTTCGGACAAAACTGTATCGCTGTTTGGATACTTTTTTAATGACACTATTGACTGCTTTTTTTGTGTGACGAATGAAGTCATTTAGGGTTAGGGTTAGGGAAAATTAAAACATCTTACCTTAGCAAAAAAAAATATAGATATATTTTGATAAATTGTAACAGAATATTTTTGATTTCGAAGAGCTTTAAAAATTTAGTTGAAAGGTTTGATGAACATGCATATATTTGTTCACTTTCAGTAAAAAAATATACATATTTTTATGAACGAAACGCAATTTATTTCGAAATTTTATAGTATTAAAAGAAAGAAATAAATCCAAAGTTATTTGTTGTCTTCAAAATGAATTTTCACTTCGTTTTACTGAATAATATTTATTTTTTAATTAATTTAATTTAAAATTTCAAAATTTTGTTTTCACAATTTTGTTTTCATTTTGTCTTCATTATAAACAACATTCACTTTATATATACATATATATATATATATATATATATATATATATATATATATCTTATTTTATCTCACTTTATCACTCTTTTTTTAATTTTTTCTCAAAATTTTTAAAAAATCGATTGCTTGCCTTTGAAAGTAACACGCCAACTAAGTGCCATCGACTTCTTCACATTTTTTGCTTTTAATTTAATGTATTTTATTTTCGGAAGGTCGGAAATCGAAATTAATGTTATTTGTTTTTGTAAAATTTTTTACTATCAGGAAAATAACATCTTGAGAACACTAATGGGAGACAGTTTTTGGTAATTTTACATTTATCCAACAACTAACTTTTAAGTGACTTTTTCGAAATTAATGTTATTTGTTTTTGTAAAATTGTTTACTAACAGTAAAATAACATCTTGGGAATACTAGAAAGAGCCATTTTTCTGATAGTGGATAAAACTATCACCTAATTGCTGGCAGGGTATGTCTTTCTGTACGAACATGTGCATGTATGAATATATTGTGTCTATAGGATGTAAAGATAACAATACTGAATATAATGTATGTAAGTATTTCACACACTTATACTTTCCAACAACTAACTGCACTCTGGAGAGTCTATAACTTGACTTTTTATTTGAAAAAGAGCAGAAAGATCACACACTTTAACAGGTAAAATAAAAACGTACAGGTTTGTTTTTGTATCGTTTAAATATGACAAAAAGAAAGAAGAAATTGAAAAATATCGAAAACATGCACAAATTATAAATGTTTTTAAGTTTTTTTTTTGTTTTCTTACCATTTGTAAAGAAAGGAACAATTAGTGGATTGTCTTTTACACTATACATATGTATACTAAAGTGCCTTATGAAAAAAGTTGCAATTGTACCCCTCTAGAAATGAAAAAAAAAATGAATAAAAAATAATATAATTGTGTAAACATAAAACTAAGAAGTGCAAGTCTTATATATATATATATATATATATATATATACAAAATACAGAAATTTATAAGGAGTCCTGGGGAATACGAATCTGGATGAACGGCTTGCAGTCTAGAACTCTATGTAGGCTATACAATCTCACAATATTTCAATAGAGAAACATTTATTTTGTATGTGAAATATCAAATATTATTTAATTTGGGTAAAGAAAGTTGGAAAAATTTTTGAGGATGTTTTAGAAAATCGTTTATCCGCCATTCCTAAACGGATATGCTACATACGTATTTAGTGGACTATGGGCTTCAAAAAATCCATTTCAACAGACGGACAGATATTTAATCATAACAATCACGAACATTTTTGAATTAGAGGCGCTGGATATATATTTAAAGGCTTTCGTATAAAATGGTAAACTTATATATAAATTAAAAATTTTGATAAATTTTGTATTAAAAAATATTTGGTTGTGTGTTATTTTTTAAGACACACAACCTTCTTTATTCAAGGCAAATTTTACAGTGAGTGTTGCTTACAAACTATCCTAAAGGCTAAACACAGGTTTGCGATATTCTCTGCTGGTCACGCCACTTCTACATTGCTAGCTCGTGCAATGTCCAGACATGTTTTTAGCACTTTCGATGAGAACGAATAAAGCTACGTTGTGACTGGAATTTAATTGTAGACGCAACGTCAACTTTGTTGATCGTGTGAAAAATATTTTATTTTTTTAATTTTTAACATATTTGGTGTTAACTCCTCCCTCGTTAAATACAATCGTCCCGATTGTTTAGAATGGTTGCAAAACGTAAATATTCGTCTGCTTTTTTGACTTTCTCTCTTCGTTTCTGATATTTCAATCGTTTGTGGAAGAGTTTCTTTTACTTCTTTCTCCTTATGACGGAATTTTTTTCCAGACCTTGATGCATGCAAAAATTCCAAAAGCAGCAATTAGGATTAGCACAGCAATTATTGGCATTGCTTTGTTTTCTTTACTTTGGTTTCCAACAACTCTAATCGTTTAATATTTCCCAAATTTATTTTCTGAAGTCTTTCTAGCGATAGTACTTCTTCTATCTTGTCTTCTTCTATCCAGTCGCCTTTGGTTGTAGAGAGGCTGGTAGGAGTTTACTGCCGCTTATTTCACGTGAAAAGTATTCTTGTCCATCAATAGTTATTGTTGTGTCATAGTACTTTCCAAATATGTTCCATTCAGTTTTATCTCTACATAATTCGTTGTGATCTTGCCGTGGTATTGATTCAGTAGTGTAATATCGCTTCCGATTTCCTCAATAGTGGTAACGTGTTCGTTCTTAAATAGGCTGGTTATATAATAATCATCTCTTAAATTAATTAAATTATTCTTATTACATATTGTTAAATCATTGTAATTTTTACGAATAAAACATTATTACAATTTAGGTTTTCATTAAATTTGATTTCATCTATTAAATTTCCAAATTTTATGGGTTTTTAAATGTTTCACAGATATCACTTGGTGTAATTTGTATTCTTAAAATATACACAATTTCTTTACTATTCGTTATAATTTTTACATTTCACAATTCATCTATACTAAATATTGGTATGTTATACTTCATTAATACATCATTTTATATTTCAATTTCATTTTAGATAAAATAAATGAATTCACAATATTAACTTTTGCCCATTGTATGGCATATTCAATGTTTTTCAATTCTTTTTCAATTAGATTAAACTTATGTTGTAATCTTATTGTTAATTCACTATTCCAATTTTCCTTTCTAACCTTTAATATTTCATTAGTAATGTTGGATATCTCCTGTATTCTATTAATAGTCAGTTCGTTAATAACTAGCTGTCTATCATTGTTTTCTAGGAGATTTGCCATTTTTCGGTCCAAAATTTCAAAGTCATGGCTGTCCGGCGTTCCAGCAATCCATTTCCATGCTGTACCGATTGAATCAATCAATCTTTTTCTTCTATTTGGACTAAGGCGTTTGATAAGTCCTTTAATATCAAGGGTTTGTTATGTTAGAAACGGACGGAGTGGATGATTATAGGTAATGTTCGTATTCAATGAAGATTCTAAATTATCCACTAGAATTCTTATAGCTACCTGTATCTATTAAAATTGTAATTATGCCTCCGGCACTCGTTCTTGCTTCGACGTACGGCAACGAGGAACAATTTAATCTAAAAAATTGACTACCAGCTGGACATCGTCATGGACCCCTTGGTCTCCCGCAGCAGTTTCATGTTCCCCTGGGATTTGCTGAAGATACTCTTGAACATAATCCGTTTCATCACTCGGTGGACGCATATCGACCTCGCTACCCTCATGTGGGTAACATGTCCATTCGTACCCTGCATTTTCAGGTACGTAGTCGGCGTTTATATGATAGTCCCGCTGCATTTTATTAATCGGTCCCTGAATAGAATTTCCTGCAGATCTCTTTTGATTTAATGGGGGTTGATTTGTATAATTCACTTGCTTGGTTTGGATTGAGCGATCTACTTTCATTGGTTCTACTACAGATGGTTTCTGATAATTATTGGATACATTCAAGTATTAAGGTCCATTCCATTAACCGGGCAATGCGTTCTGAATTCCTGAGTTAGGTTGAGTCTATGGAATCCAATACCGATGATTAGGTTGCATTACGTTTGGGTTTTGATTTTTATAAGTTGAATTGTAACGAGGTGGTACTGGTGGTCTAAACACACCAGTATGAGCAAGCTCGGGATAAAATTTTCGTACGTTGCAAGGTATTGTAGGACCAGTTTTATCCTTTTGGTACACAGCTTGATAAAATTCATTTATTGTCCTGTTACCTTGACAGAGTATTGTCATTTGGTACTCTAATGTACCAATGTCCCGTTTATCAGAATAGTGCATCATCAAACACTTTCTTATTCTACCCCAATCTAATGGAGTTCGATATGATTCCAATGCCATATCTTCATCTCCTATTATTTTAGTCCTAATAGTGTGCAAGATCGCATAATACCTCCCGATTCTACGGAGAATTCCCGAATCGACTTTACTAAATCCGGAACTTTATTAATTTTCTCTAAACTTCCGGTGACTCTATCTACTGGTTGGTCCGTCTCCTCATCTTGCAGGATGTCATTTCCCGTTCCTACTATGTCCGTAATCAATTTTTTAACATGTTCTTTCTGTGCCTGATTTAGTCCTGTACGACCAGCTGAGCTGGAAGCACTGGTCGGCTGGGTCATGGTTAATGCCCTATTTAACTTCTCAGTTATTTCAATTCTTTTTATTAGATATGAGATATAAGAAAAACATTGGAATTTACAATATGAGTTTTCTTGTTATGAGAATAAAAGTAATATTTTTTATATCAAATATTTCTTATAACTAACTTACTTTATGAGAATAATATGCTTCATATTACTTGGTCTGTTGCAATGCGGTGATGATTCTCTTTATCCTTCTGCTTTCTCCAAAATTTTATTTTTATTGTTTTAATTATTTAATTATTTCAGGATTAGTACCGTAAGGTCTGCCTGCAAAACAGGCCCAAGGTATAAAATATTTGAAGCATTAAATACTACTCTCAGTTTAGTAGTGATGTTACCGGGTTTAAATATGGCGTGAAGGGGTAAATATTATGTGGTCGCATTTACACTCGGGGGTTCAACAGCTCTAATATTTATTAATCACACTATCGTAATGTGCTTTTAATTCAGGGCTCTTTAAAAGACGGGTTTCATTTCTTTTAAATTGAGACAGGGCGCTATATCGAGAATCTCTTAAAGTTAACTCATTAAAATTCTTGACGAAAGGGGAGTGAAACTACATAGCGACCATCGGGGTTTCGATATGTGGTGGGCCGATAAAGCTGCATGACCTTCGTAATGATTATCGGATCCTAATCAGATATTTCTATCAGGGATTTCTATTAACGGTATTTTCGTGAAACTAATTTCTGTGATCACTACCACTGAAGTAGGATAAGTCCTTACTAAACTTTACACGTAGAGTCTAAGCAAGTCATTCCAATCAGTAGTAGATACAAATTGTTCAAGCCGAATTTGAACAATTTTGTAAAATTTATAATTTAGAATCTTTGTTCTAAAATTCCAAAGCTGTGGATAACAAAACCGAATTTTTCTTAAATGTTGGCTCTGACATGCATACCTATATTGGAGACACAGATGGTACAATTGTACTTTTTTTAGTACATTTTCATATCTGTTGGTAAATCGTATATATATATATATATATATATATATATATATATATATATAATTGTAGCCTATTTTACAATGAATTAAAATCAAATGTGAACTTTGATAACAAAATGCTTAAACGTCTTCATAAATTTGGTTACGGTAAATATAAATTTGACCAAATCTAATTCATTTGTTCCCTTTCGAAAAATGTTTTCAAAAAAAAAAGCAAAAAGTTAATAAATACTCAACATAGAATATTTTAAGGAATAAAGAATACTTCTGGTATAAAGCATAGCTGATGAAAAATGAACTAACTGTGCTTTAGTTTGTAGAAATTTCGTTTATAATCTATTAATTTCTATTTTTTTAGTAAAAAGAAATGACAAAACTTGTATGGTTGGTACAAAATGATATTTTCCATCTCTGATGTGACATCTATCATCAAAACTTCAAATACAGTTTTAGAATAAAAGAGTGTGATATTGACATCAGATTTAGTCTGTTCAGATCTGATAGGCTACTTGCGAAGTTGCGGGGCTTGTATGGTCCATTTACAGTTGGCTATAAACAGCAGCACTGTTGGAATTTTTCTCCATACATCATCATCGTCCATTATGATAAGATGTTGTTATACCCTACACCAATATAGTAGGGAGGTTATTATGCGTTTGTGCTGATGTTATAATACCTAAAAATATTGGTGTAAGACTTAATCGACTTAACGATGTCCGTTTGTCTAACTACAGATCACAATTTTAAAGATAAAGATTTTAAAGGATGAAGCCTGTTGAAATTGGCTATGATAAGTCCATTATTTCACATAGCCCCCATACAAATGTCCTCCCGAAATAGGGTTTTAACGTTTCGGCACAAATATTTTTTGTATAAGTATAAATCTTTATACACTTATACAACACAAAACACAAATATATCTTATGAGAATTGGTGTATATATGTCCCACTTCCAGGAATCACTCTAAAATGTATAAATCCCTAATGTTAGTATCAATATAATATTTTGTATACCTATATATTTATAGAAGTGTGTAATGCACTTAGTGCAAGTATCGGTTCACAATTGACCAGAAGTCCCATATAAGACATCTCCCTTAATTTCGATACACATACATAAGGACGAGAATACAATTTTACACTTCCTCGGTCACTGTTGTCGTTGTATAGATATATAAACGTGTTCACATAAATTATTTTATCGTGCTCCAAAATGAACCGATTCGGAAAGAGACCAACATGAACTTTTACGAATTTATTTTGAAACATTTCATCTCAAATTTCACTAATATTATCTCAAAATTTACACCCCAATCATTTATCCAAAACAATTATGATTAAAATTATTAGATAATGAATTGAATGAGGTCATTCAAAATCTCCCTCACAAAAAAAAAAACCTATATATTAGTATAAAAACATTTAAAACATGTTAATCTAATCTTTAATTATTTATTAATTTAAATTGTGTTATCGTATTGTTTTAAGATAAATAATGCCCTTTTAATTAACATTTGCAAGTAATACTGATATTAAGAAAATTATTTTAAAGAAAATAATAAAACGAAATTATTGACCACTCTCATTAAAATTGGGGGCTGGTTGTTTTAGATAAAGTTGTTGTATATGTATATAAACTAAAATGTATTCATTTAAATCGTGTGCCTTTGTTAATGCTAGAGTGCATTTTTTGAACTGATAACAAAAAATATATGCGTATGCGCGAA
The DNA here is from genome assembly GCA_932274085.1 of Protocalliphora azurea. NCBI lineage: Eukaryota > Metazoa > Arthropoda > Insecta > Diptera > Calliphoridae > Protocalliphora > Protocalliphora azurea. The sequence goes on along the minus strand of OW026521.1, from coordinate 51,777,353 downwards.
ACTGAACATGAGGTTTTACTGATTTATTTTATCTATAATTACTGAAACATACAATACAATTTTAATTAACATTTGCAAGTAATACTGATATTAAGGAAATTATTTTAAAGAAAATAATAAAACGAAATTATTGACCACTCTAATTAAATTTGGGGGCTGGTTGTTTTAGATAAAGTTGTTGTATATGTATATAAACTAAAATGTATTCATTTAAATCGTGTGCCTTTGTTAATGCTAGAGTGCATTTTTTGAACTGATAACAAAAAATATATGCGTATGCGCGAAACTGAACATGAGGTTTTACTGATTTATTTTATCTATAATTACTAAAACATACAATACAATTTTAATTAACATTTGCAAGTAATACTGATATTAAGAAAATTATTTTAAAGAAAATAATAAAACGAAATTATTGACCACTCTCATTAAAATTGGGGGCTGGTTGTTTTAGATAAAGTTGTTGTATATGTATATAAACTAAAATGTATTCATTTAAATCGTGTGCCTTTGTTAATGCTAGAGTGCATTTTTTGAACTGATAACAAAAAATATATGCGTAGGCGCGAAACTGAACATGAGGTTTTACTGATTTATTTTATCTATAATTACTGAAACATACAATACAATTTTAATTAACATTTGCAAGTAATACTGATATTAAGGAAATTATTTTAAAGAAAATAATAAAACGAAATTATTGACCACTCTAATTAAATTTGGGGGCTGGTTGTTTTAGATAAAGTTGTTGTATATGTATATAAACTAAAATGTATTCATTTAAATCGTGTGCCTTTGTTAATGCTAGAGTGCATTTTTTGAACTGATAACAAAAAATATATGCGTATGCGCGAAACTGAACATGAGGTTTTACTGATTTATTTTATCTATAATTACTAAAACATACAATACAATTTTAGTTAACATTTGTAAGTAATACTGATATTAAGGAAATTATTTTAAAGAAAATAATAAAACGAAATTATTGACCACTCTAGTTAAAATTGGGGGCTGGTTGTTTTAGATAAAGTTGTTGTATATGTATATAAACTTATATATATAACTTTTTATTTAATTTTATCTCTTTTTTTATTTAAAGACCAGTAACCAAATGTGCATTTAATGGTTGCTATATTGTGTCTCTAAAATATAGTGTCCCAATAACAATAATACGATATAAAAAAAAATATTATTAAAAATATTTTTATTTTTCTTGAAATATTTTTATCGCAAATATACAGAGAAATAAAAAACGGGTATTAGAATTTTTGATTTACAAATGTAAGTGATATTACAAAAAATTATATACACTAAGAATGTGGGAAAATGTCAAAGGATAAAAAACATAGAAAACAGCCACTGAACAATAATTAGTATCTGTTTACACTATGCGCGTAAACATCCCGCCCCCTGGCAGTACTGCAACAAGGAAGGCTAAAGATTACGCGGGTAAAATAAAAATAGGGTACATTTTTTTCAGAATAAAAACTAATTTTTTAACAAAATTCATTTGCAATTACAATAATACAAATAAAATTTTCAAACAATTCTTCTAGACATCACGTTAATTACTATGGTGGCCGGATTTTGTAACTAGGGGTACTCTTGCTGTGGTTGCGGGTACTGCCGCTGCTGATGATGAAGCTGCTGTTGCGGCTTATAGAGCTTTTGTTGATGCTGGTGGGGCCAGCATCGTTGTTGTTGGGTGTTGTTTTTGGTGCTGCGCCGCTTTTTATTTCCCCGGAGTTTGGGGTTGGATGAAAAAAGAGAAAAAAGAAAAGGGAGAATTAGTTTGTTTTTTTGGGTAAGAGAACAAGTTTCACTATTGTGCGGGCGAAAACGCCAGAAGCTGTTCTCACGCCCGCTGAGCGAACTTTAGACTCCTGTCCGACGTGGGTCTTCACTATTCGACATAGACGCCACTCATTGGGGGGTAAATTATTCTGACGAACATCAACTAAATCTCCTACTTGGAAGTTCCTTTCTGGATATTTCCATTTTACACGACGATAAAGTTCTTTGAGGTATTCCTCTTTCAATGGCTGAGCCACCTATTGGCTACACTCAAAGAAAGATCAGAATGATCGTGTTCAGGGGGAGAAAGAAGAGGTGCTCCAATAAGAAAATGACCTGGGGTTAAAGGAACTAAATCATTGGGATCTTCACTCATAGCAGTTAAGGGTCTTGAATTCATGCAAACTTCTATTCTAGCTAACATTGTCGTAAATTCCTCAAAGGTAAATTTCTGAATTCCAGAAATTTTTCGTAAATGAGTTTTAATACTCTTTACGCCAGCTTCCCATATGCTGCCCATATGAGGTGCTCCAAGGGGTATAAAATGCCAGTCAATGGGTTGAAAACTATTTCGTACTAAGACTTTCCTTCTTAATTCGGGTAAAAAATATTTGCGGTCGAATTCTAGGATATTAGCCACACCTACAAAGGCAGTACCATTATCTGAGTACAAATGTGAAGGACAGCCTCGTCGGGAGAAAAAGCAGGAGAATGCAGCAAGGAATATTTCCGTTGATATATCACCGGTCGCCTCTAAATGAATTGCCTTTGTTGCAAAACAAACGAACACAAGGACATAGCCCTTAGTTATTCGGCAAGCCCTACCAATGTAAGATTTAATTTCGAACGAACCAGCGAAATCTAAGCCGGTATGGGTAAACGGTCTCGAAAAAGACGCTCGTTCAGGAGGTAATGCAGCCATTATCTGCTGACAGGATCTTTCCTGTAAACTGTACATTCCTTGCAATTATGAATCACAGTACGAATTAAGTTCTTTAATTTCGGGAACCAAAACTCACTTCTAATTAATCGGAGCATTAGAGAATTCCGCCATGGGCAGAACATTTGTAGACATTTTCCACACATAAACGGGTAAAACGTGCCGAATATTACAAAATCTTTGGGTATCGCTCATCATAAATCAATCCAGATGATCTGACTAATCGACCATTGATTCTTACGAAACTATTTGAGTCGATAAAGGGGTTCAGTGTAAGCAAATTACTTTTTGTCGGTAAAGGCGTACCTTTTGAAATAATATTATTATATTAAGAAATAAAATTCTGTTGACATACGAGCACTATTCGATCGCGAGTAAATTTCATTTCCTTTTGGGTTAAATCTAAGGTATTGTACAAACATTTTCGAGTTTTCAAATATGTTAAACACCTGAACCAATACGGAATCGGGGTGGAATTTAACCCATCTGTTAAGATTTTGTATTTTTGTATCACCCACAAGGTGTTAAAAACTAAAAAAAAAAACTCCAAATATTTAAAAACAAAAAGAATTTAAAAGCAAAAGTAAAATAAATAATAAAATACTGGTTTTAGCACAATTGTTGTTGCACTTAAATAGTTAGTGGTGTGAATTGTTCATTTCGGAACAAGGGACTAAAAAAACGCTTTAGTCTTGCCATAGGTCCTTCGAACCGGATATCGCGCCAATTTAAATTTGCAAAAATTTTTGAATCGGTCATAAAATCGGACACTTTCTCGAAATTTGTGTATCGGTATGCAAAACGAACTTGTTACGGCGGTTACTGATGAGGTTCAAACTCCTCCATCAGATCGAAACGTTCGGTTTAAATTGCTGCAAAGGTCACAAGTTGTAAACCGCCTTCAATCGGCCAAGGATGGGTTAAATAATCTCGACACGTTTTCAATCCATTATACCGAAATAAAAATATCACTACTGGATCGCCATTATGAACAACGTCGAAGGTTTTAACGTGAGTACCTGTCCATGTGGACCCAACCTCACGTTGCTCTTCGCACAGGGTGAATACAATGAGTCCACGAACGCCCCCAAGTGTGACCGAGATCATCCTTGAGTACCAATTTGAAGTCATGTATTTGGACATGACTTCCCCCTTGGTAAGGAGCGGAGCCTATCTAAAACTCCTTCCGTTCTATGGGTCACGGCACCCGGTTGCAATGCAACTCCACACTGAGCTTGCGCTCTACCCGCGATTTGGGTCTAAACCACAACCACCACGAAGCTCCCCAAAGGGCCGCACCGTTGCCAGGCTGGAACCGAAGTTCCACGGGGTCCTGACACCCGTGGTACCAGTATTAAGTCACCGGTCGGACTTCGTAGCCAAAATTGATTACTACAAGTTGAACTCCAAACAGTTCGGGACTAGTGACCCGCCACCACACACAAAACATACATCAACATGAATGGATAACAATTACATCACGAACAATCAACGAATCGCCGTTGGCCACATGGTGTGACACGAACAACGACTAGGACAACTTCAACGCTGGCACCCTCGCGGGTGGTCTTAGTCACAAAAGTGATCCGGAACCAACAACGAGGAACAGAGAAGACACAGCAGGAGGGACTGCAAGGTGAGACACTAGGAAGAGACAAAACAGCAAAATACAGCAACGGCGAAACAAATCAAATACCCCCCGGGCGAAATCGCCCAGCCCCCCAAATGTCCGCACGTCCACTAAGGCCCTACTAAAATCCCAACCCCCCGCAGTATGAGTTATGCCCATACCATCTAAGCTCCTGATGTCATCATAGTAGTGGCATGTCGTCAGTACATGCCACACGTCCTCAAGTCCCCTCCCGCACGCCATTATGAACAATTTGAAGAACTACAATCACAGTTAGAAATCTTAGACGAAACACAACTGGATGATCCTATTCGACAATTGGTGGAAGAATCATACGCCGAGACAAAGGGAAAATTGGTTGAACACATAGCTGTATTGAAGGCTCATTTGGAGACCAATCTTAGCAGCACTCGAGTTGAAATGCCGGCAATGTCGTCTGGGCATACTCATTTACCAAATTTGCAATTATCTACATTCTCGAGAGCACCAGAAGAATGGACTGACTTTTACAGCACCTTCAACGTATTAGTTCACCAAACAAGGATTTGTTGCCTTATGTCCTGTGGAAACAGCGAATATATAAAGGCACTTGATTTGAAATGGTCACCAAGGGAGGATCATTTTTTTATTCATTTACAACAACCAAAACAAACCGTCGAAGGTTTCAAAACGAACAATTTTGTCACAAGTAGCAAGCATTTTCGATCCCTTAGGATTACTAAATCCAATAATATTAACCTGTAAAATCCTAATGCAAGGTTTGTGGAAGCTTCAAATAAATTGGGATGAAAGTGTGCCACAAGAAATTCACACCAGGTGGGCTAATTTTCGAGATGAATTAGCTGGGTTAAATCTCATACATATACCTCGGTATGTACCTATTATTAATTCAACAGAAATTCATGCATTTTCAGATGCCAGCACGCAACAAACTAATTTTTGTGGACCTTTTTATTGAATTGTTCATTTCGGAACAAGGGGCTAAAAAACGCTTTAGTCTTGCCACCATCTTAGAATATTATTTTTTCCGATATTGGCGTAATCATTTAAAAGGTTTGCAACTGAATTAGTGTTAAGGGTTTTAAATTATCATCCCAATCAGTCTTCGGGGTTTTCTCGGTACAATATTCGTTGGAATTGGGTTTGTTCGGGATGAATCAATATTGGGCGATTCATCTTTTCAATGTCCGCATTAAAGACATATTTGAAAAGTCGCCATTTAAGGATTAGTACCGTAAGTAGTGATGCTACCAGGTTTAAATATGGCGTGAAGGGGTAAATAATATGTGGTCGCATTTACACTTGGGGGTTCAACAGCTCTAATATTTATTAATCACACTATCGTAATGTGCTTTTAATTCAGGGCTCTTTAAAAGACGAATTTCATTTCTTTTAAATTGAGACAGGGCGCTATATCGAGAATCTCTTAAAGTTAACTCATTAACATTCTTGACGAAAGGGGAGTGAAACTACATAGCGACCATCGGGGTTTCGATATGTGGTGGACCGATAAAGCTGCATGACCTTCGTAATGATTACCGGATCCTAATCAGACATTTCCATCAGGGATTTCTATTAACGGTATTTTCGTGAAACTAATTTCTGTGATCACTACCACTGAAGTAGGATAAGTCCTTACTAAACCTTACACGTAGAGTCTAAGCAAGTCATTCCAATCAGTAGTAGATACAAATTGTTCAAGCCGAATTTAGAATCTTTGTTCTAAAATTCCAAAGCTGTGGATAACAAAACCGAATTTTTCTTAAATGTTGGCTCTGACATGCATACCTATATTGGAGACACAGATGGTACAATTGTACTTTTTTTAGTACATTTTCATATCAGTTGGTAAATCATATATATATATATATATATATATATATATATATGTATATATAAAATTATAGCTTATTTAACAATGAATTAAAATCAAATGTGAACTTTGATAACAAAATTCATAAATTTGGTTACGGTAAATATAAATTTGACCAAATCTAATTCATTTGTTCCCTTTCGAAAAATGTTTTCAAAAAAAAGCATCGTCATGGACCCCTTGGTCTCCCGCAGCAGTTTCATGTTCCCCTGGGATTTGCTGAAGATACTCTTGAACATAATCCGTTTCATCACTCGGTGGACGCATATCGACCTCGCTACCCTCATGTGGGTAACATGTCCATTCGTACCCTGCATTTTCAGGTACGTAGTCGGCGTTTATATGATAGTCCCGCTGCATTTTATTAATCGGTCCCTGAATAAAATTTCCTGCAGATCTCTTTTGATTTAATGGGGGTTGATTTGTATAATTCACTTGCTTGGTTTGGATTGAGCGATCTACTTTCATTGGTTCTACTACAGATGGTTTCTGATAATTATTGGATACATTCAAGTATTAAGGTCCATTCCATTAACCGGGCAATGCGTTCTGAATTCCTGAGTTAGGTTGAGTCTATCGAATCCAATACCGATGATTAGGTTGCATTACGTTTGGGTTTTGATTTTTATAAGTTGAATTGTAACGAGGTGGTACTGGTGGTCTAAACACACCAGTATGAGCAAGCTCGGGATAAAATTTTCGTACGTTGCAAGGTATTGTAGGACCAGTTTTATCCTTTTGGTACACAGCTTGATAAAATTCATTTATTGTCCTGTTACCTTGACAGAGTATTGTCATTTGGTACTCTAATGTACCAATGTCCCGTTTATCAGAATAGTGCATCATCAAACACTTTCTTATTCTACCCCAATCTAATGGAGTTCGATATGATTCCAATGCCATATCTTCATCTCCTATTATTTTAGTCCTAATAGTGTGCAAGATCGCATAATACCTCCCGATTCTACGGAGAATTCCCGAATCGACTTTACTAAATCCGGAACTTTATTAATTTCCTCTAAACTTCCGGTGACTCTATCTACTGGTTGGTCCGTCTCCTCATCTTGCAGGATGTCATTTCCCGTTCCTACTATGTCCGTAATCAATTTTTTAACATGTTCTTTCTGTGCCTGATTTAGTCCTGTACGACCAGCTGAGCTGGAAGCACCGGTCGGTTGGGTCATGGTTAATGCCCTATTTAATTTCTCAGTTATTTCAATTCTTTTTATTAGATATGAGATATAAGAAAAACATTGGAATTTACAATATGAGTTTTCTTGTTATGAGAATAAAAGTAATATTTTTTATATCAAATATTTCTTATAACTAACTTACTTTATGAGAATAATATGCTTCATATTACTTGGTCTGTTGCAATGCGGCGATGATTCTCTTTATCCTTCTGCTTTCTCCAAAATTTTATTTTTATTGTTTTAATTATTTAATTATTTCAGGATTAGTACCGTAAGGTCTGCCTGCAAAACAGGCCCAAGGTATAAAATATTTGAAGCATTAAATACTACTCTCAGTTTAGTAGTGATGTTACCGGGTTTAAATATGGCGTGAAGGGGTAAATATTATGTGGTCGCATTTACACTCGGGGGTTCAACAGCTCTAATATTTATTAATCACACTATCGTAATGTGCTTTTAATTCAGGGCTCTTTAAAAGACGGGTTTCATTTCTTTTAAATTGAGACAGGGCGCTATATCGAGAATCTCTTAAAGTTAACTCATTAAAATTCTTGACGAAAGGGGAGTGAAACTACATAGCGACCATCGGGGTTTCGATATGTGGTGGGCCGATAAAGCTACATGACCTTCGTAATGATTATCGGATCCTAATCAGATATTTCTACCAGGGATTTCTATTAACGGTATTTTCGTGAAACTAATTTCTGTGATCACTACCACTGAAGTAGGATAAGTCCTTACTAAACTTTACACGTAGAGTCTAAGCAAGTCATTCCAATCAGTAGTAGATACAAATTGTTCAAGCCGAATTTGAACAATTTTGTAAAATTTATAATTTAGAATCTTTGTTCTAAAATTCCAAAGCTGTGGATAACAAAACCGAATTTTTCTTAAATGTTGGCTCTGACATGCATACCTATATTGGAGACACAGATGGTACAATTGTACTTTTTTTAGTACATTTTCATATCAGTTGGTAAATCATATATATATATATATATATATATATATATATATATATATATATATATGTATATATAAAATTATAGCTTATTTTTCAATGAATTAAAATCAAATGTGAACTTTGATAACAAAATTCATAAATTTGGTTACGGTAAATATAAATTTGACCAAATCTAATTCATTTGTTCCCTTTCGAAAAATGTTTTCAAAAAAAAGCATCGTCATGGACCCCTTGGTCTCCCGCAGCAGTTTCATGTTCCCCTGGGATTTGCTGAAGATACTCTTGAACATAATCCGTTTCATCACTCGGTGGACGCATATCGACCTCGCTACCCTCATGTGGGTAACATGTCCATTCGTACCCTGCATTTTCAGGTACGTAGTCGGCGTTTATATGATAGTCCCGCTGCATTTTATTAATCGGTCCCTGAATAAAATTTCCTGCAGATCTCTTTTGATTTAATGGGGGTTGATTTGTATAATTCACTTGCTTGGTTTGGATTGAGCGATCTACTTTCATTGGTTCTACTACAGATGGTTTCTGATAATTATTGGATACATTCAAGTATTAAGGTCCATTCCATTAACCGGGCAATGCGTTCTGAATTCCTGAGTTAGGTTGAGTCTATCGAATCCAATACCGATGATTAGGTTGCATTACGTTTGGGTTTTGATTTTTATAAGTTGAATTGTAACGAGGTGGTACTGGTGGTCTAAACACACCAGTATGAGCAAGCTCGGGATAAAATTTTCGTACGTTGCAAGGTATTGTAGGACCAGTTTTATCCTTTTGGTACACAGCTTGATAAAATTCATTTATTGTCCTGTTACCTTGACAGAGTATTGTCATTTGGTACTCTAATGTACCAACGTCCCGTTTATCAGAATAGTGCATCATCAAACACTTTCTTATTCTACCCCAATCTAATGGAGTTCGATATGATTCCAATGCCATATCTTCATCTCCTATTATTTTAGTCCTAATAGTGTGCAAGATCGCATAATACCTCCCGATTCTACGGAGAATTCCCGAATCGACTTTACTAAATCCGGAACTTTATTAATTTCCTCTAAACTTCCGGTGACTCTATCTACTGGTTGGTCCGTCTCCTCATCTTGCAGGATGTCATTTCCCGTTCCTACTATGTCCGTAATCAATTTTTTAACATGTTCTTTCTGTGCCTGATTTAGTCCTGTACGACCAGCTGAGCTGGAAGCACCGGTCGGTTGGGTCATGGTTAATGCCCTATTTAACTTCTCAGTTATTTCAATTCTTTTTATTAGATATGAGATATAAGAAAAACATTGGAATTTACAATATGAGTTTTCTTGTTATGAGAATAAAAGTAATATTTTTTATATCAAATATTTCTTATAACTAACTTACTTTATGAGAATAATATGCTTCATATTACTTGGTCTGTTGCAATGCGGTGATGATTCTCTTTATCCTTCTGCTTTCTCCAAAATTTTATTTTTATTGTTTTAATTATTTAATTATTTCAGGATTAGTACCGTAAGGTCTGCCTGCAAAACAGGCCCAAGGTATAAAATATTTGAAGCATTAAATACTACTCTCAGTTTAGTAGTGATGTTACCGGGTTTAAATATGGCGTGAAGGGGTAAATATTATGTGGTCGCATTTACACTCGGGGGTTCAACAGCTCTAATATTTATTAATCACACTATCGTAATGTGCTTTTAATTCAGGGCTCTTTAAAAGACGGGTTTCATTTCTTTTAAATTGAGACAGGGCGCTATATCGAGAATCTCTTAAAGTTAACTCATTAAAATTCTTGACGAAAGGGGAGTGAAACTACATAGCGACCATCGGGGTTTCGATATGTGGTGGGCCGATAAAGCTACATGACCTTCGTAATGATTATCGGATCCTAATCAGATATTTCTACCAGGGATTTCTATTAACGGTATTTTCGTGAAACTAATTTCTGTGATCACTACCACTGAAGTAGGATAAGTCCTTACTAAACTTTACACGTAGAGTCTAAGCAAGTCATTCCAATCAGTAGTAGATACAAATTGTTCAAGCCGAATTTGAACAATTTTGTAAAATTTATAATTTAGAATCTTTGTTCTAAAATTCCAAAGCTGTGGATAACAAAACCGAATTTTTCTTAAATGTTGGCTCTGACATGCATACCTATATTGGAGACACAGATGGTACAATTGTACTTTTTTTAGTACATTTTCATATCAGTTGGTAAATCATATATATATATATATATATATATATATATATATGTATATATAAAATTATAGCTTATTTAACAATGAATTAAAATCAAATGTGAACTTTGATAACAAAATTCATAAATTTGGTTACGGTAAATATAAATTTGACCAAATCTAATTCATTTGTTCCCTTTCGAAAAATGTTTTCAAAAAAAAGCATCGTCATGGACCCCTTGGTCTCCCGCAGCAGTTTCATGTTCCCCTGGGATTTGCTGAAGATACTCTTGAACATAATCCGTTTCATCACTCGGTGGACGCATATCGACCTCGCTACCCTCATGTGGGTAACATGTCCATTCGTACCCTGCATTTTCAGGTACGTAGTCGGCGTTTATATGATAGTCCCGCTGCATTTTATTAATCGGTCCCTGAATAAAATTTCCTGCAGATCTCTTTTGATTTAATGGGGGTTGATTTGTATAATTCACTTGCTTGGTTTGGATTGAGCGATCTACTTTCATTGGTTCTACTACAGATGGTTTCTGATAATTATTGGATACATTCAAGTATTAAGGTCCATTCCATTAACCGGGCAATGCGTTCTGAATTCCTGAGTTAGGTTGAGTCTATCGAATCCAATACCGATGATTAGGTTGCATTACGTTTGGGTTTTGATTTTTATAAGTTGAATTGTAACGAGGTGGTACTGGTGGTCTAAACACACCAGTATGAGCAAGCTCGGGATAAAATTTTCGTACGTTGCAAGGTATTGTAGGACCAGTTTTATCCTTTTGGTACACAGCTTGATAAAATTCATTTATTGTCCTGTTACCTTGACAGAGTATTGTCATTTGGTACTCTAATGTACCAATGTCCCGTTTATCAGAATAGTGCATCATCAAACACTTTCTTATTCTACCCCAATCTAATGGAGTTCGATATGATTCCAATGCCATATCTTCATCTCCTATTATTTTAGTCCTAATAGTGTGCAAGATCGCATAATACCTCCCGATTCTACGGAGAATTCCCGAATCGACTTTACTAAATCCGGAACTTTATTAATTTCCTCTAAACTTCCGGTGACTCTATCTACTGGTTGGTCCGTCTCCTCATCTTGCAGGATGTCATTTCCCGTTCCTACTATGTCCGTAATCAATTTTTTAACATGTTCTTTCTGTGCCTGATTTAGTCCTGTACGACCAGCTGAGCTGGAAGCACCGGTCGGTTGGGTCATGGTTAATGCCCTATTTAACTTCTCAGTTATTTCAATTCTTTTTATTAGATATGAGATATAAGAAAAACATTGGAATTTACAATATGAGTTTTCTTGTTATGAGAATAAAAGTAATATTTTTTATATCAAATATTTCTTATAACTAACTTACTTTATGAGAATAATATGCTTCATATTACTTGGTCTGTTGCAATGCGGTGATGATTCTCTTTATCCTTCTGCTTTCTCCAAAATTTTATTTTTATTGTTTTAATTATTTAATTATTTCAGGATTAGTACCGTAAGGTCTGCCTGCAAAACAGGCCCAAGGTATAAAATATTTGAAGCATTAAATACTACTCTCAGTTTAGTAGTGATGTTACCGGGTTTAAATATGGCGTGAAGGGGTAAATATTATGTGGTCGCATTTACACTCGGGGGTTCAACAGCTCTAATATTTATTAATCACACTATCGTAATGTGCTTTTAATTCAGGGCTCTTTAAAAGACGGGTTTCATTTCTTTTAAATTGAGACAGGGCGCTATATCGAGAATCTCTTAAAGTTAACTCATTAAAATTCTTGACGAAAGGGGAGTGAAACTACATAGCGACCATCGGGGTTTCGATATGTGGTGGGCCGATAAAGCTACATGACCTTCGTAATGATTATCGGATCCTAATCAGATATTTCTACCAGGGATTTCTATTAACGGTATTTTCGTGAAACTAATTTCTGTGATCACTACCACTGAAGTAGGATAAGTCCTTACTAAACTTTACACGTAGAGTCTAAGCAAGTCATTCCAATCAGTAGTAGATACAAATTGTTCAAGCCGAATTTGAACAATTTTGTAAAATTTATAATTTAGAATCTTTGTTCTAAAATTCCAAAGCTGTGGATAACAAAACCGAATTTTTCTTAAATGTTGGCTCTGACATGCATACCTATATTGGAGACACAGATGGTACAATTGTACTTTTTTTAGTACATTTTCATATCAGTTGGTAAATCATATATATATATATATATATATATATATATATATATGTATATATAAAATTATAGCTTATTTTACAATGAATTAAAATCAAATGTGAACTTTGATAACAAAATTCATAAATTTGGTTACGGTAAATATAAATTTGACCAAATCTAATTCATTTGTTCCCTTTCGAAAAATGTTTTCAAAAAAAAGCATCGTCATGGACCCCTTGGTCTCCCGCAGCAGTTTCATGTTCCCCTGGGATTTGCTGAAGATACTCTTGAACATAATCCGTTTCATCACTCGGTGGACGCATATCGACCTCGCTACCCTCATGTGGGTAACATGTCCATTCGTACCCTGCATTTTCAGGTACGTAGTCGGCGTTTATATGATAGTCCCGCTGCATTTTATTAATCGGTCCCTGAATAAAATTTCCTGCAGATCTCTTTTGATTTAATGGGGGTTGATTTGTATAATTCACTTGCTTGGTTTGGATTGAGCGATCTACTTTCATTGGTTCTACTACAGATGGTTTCTGATAATTATTGGATACATTCAAGTATTAAGGTCCATTCCATTAACCGGGCAATGCGTTCTGAATTCCTGAGTTAGGTTGAGTCTATCGAATCCAATACCGATGATTAGGTTGCATTACGTTTGGGTTTTGATTTTTATAAGTTGAATTGTAACGAGGTGGTACTGGTGGTCTAAACACACCAGTATGAGCAAGCTCGGGATAAAATTTTCGTACGTTGCAAGGTATTGTAGGACCAGTTTTATCCTTTTGGTACACAGCTTGATAAAATTCATTTATTGTCCTGTTACCTTGACAGAGTATTGTCATTTGGTACTCTAATGTACCAATGTCCCGTTTATCAGAATAGTGCATAATCAAACACTTTCTTATTCTACCCCAATCTAATGGAGTTCGATATGATTCCAATGCCATATCTTCATCTCCTATTATTTTGGTCCTAATAGTGTGCAAGATCGCATAATACCTCCCGATTCTACGGAGAATTCCCGAATCGACTTTACTAAATCCGGAACTTTATTAATTTCCTCTAAACTTCCGGTGACTCTATCTACTGGTTGGTCCGTCTCCTCATCTTGCAGGATGTCATTTCCCGTTCCTACTATGTCCGTAATCAATTTTTTAACATGTTCTTTCTGTGCCTGATTTAGTCCTGTACGACCAGCTGAGCTGGAAGCACCGGTCGGTTGGGTCATGGTTAATGCCCTATTTAACTTCTCAGTTATTTCAATTCTTTTTATTAGATATGAGATATAAGAAAAACATTGGAATTTACAATATGAGTTTTCTTGTTATGAGAATAAAAGTAATATTTTTTATATCAAATATTTCTTATAACTAACTTACTTTATGAGAATAATATGCTTCATATTACTTGGTCTGTTGCAATGCGGTGATGATTCTCTTTATCCTTCTGCTTTCTCCAAAATTTTATTTTTATTGTTTTAATTATTTAATTATTTCAGGATTAGTACCGTAAGGTCTGCCTGCAAAACAGGCCCAAGGTATAAAATATTTGAAGCATTAAATACTACTCTCAGTTTAGTAGTGATGTTACCGGGTTTAAATATGGCGTGAAGGGGTAAATATTATGTGGTCGCATTTACACTCGGGGGTTCAACAGCTCTAATATTTATTAATCACACTATCGTAATGTGCTTTTAATTCAGGGCTCTTTAAAAGACGGGTTTCATTTCTTTTAAATTGAGACAGGGCGCTATATCGAGAATCTCTTAAAGTTAACTCATTAAAATTCTTGACGAAAGGGGAGTGAAACTACATAGCGACCATCGGGGTTTCGATATGTGGTGGGCCGATAAAGCTACATGACCTTCGTAATGATTATCGGATCCTAATCAGATATTTCTACCAGGGATTTCTATTAACGGTATTTTCGTGAAACTAATTTCTGTGATCACTACCACTGAAGTAGGATAAGTCCTTACTAAACTTTACACGTAGAGTCTAAGCAAGTCATTCCAATCAGTAGTAGATACAAATTGTTCAAGCCGAATTTGAACAATTTTGTAAAATTTATAATTTAGAATCTTTGTTCTAAAATTCCAAAGCTGTGGATAACAAAACCGAATTTTTCTTAAATGTTGGCTCTGACATGCATACCTATATTGGAGACACAGATGGTACAATTGTACTTTTTTTAGTACATTTTCATATCAGTTGGTAAATCATATATATATATATATATATATATATATATATATATATAATTGTAGCCTATTTTACAATGAATTAAAATCAAATGTGAACTTTGATAACAAAATGCTTAAACGTCTTCATAAATTTGGTTACGGTAAATATAAATTTGACCAAATCTAATTCATTTGTTCCCTTTCGAAAAATGTTTTCAAAAAAAAAAGCAAAAAGTTAATAAATACTCAACATAGAATATTTTAAGGAATAAAGAATACTTCTGGTATAAAGCATAGCTGATGAAAAATGAACTAACTGTGCTTTAGTTTGTAGAAATTTCGTTTATAATCTATTAATTTCTATTTTTTTAGTAAAAAGAAATGACAAAACTTGTATGGTTGGTACAAAATGATATTTTCCATCTCTGATGTGACATCTATCATCAAAACTTCAAATACAGTTTTAGAATAAAAGAGTGTGATATTGACATCAGATTTAGTCTGTTCAGATCTGATAGGCTACTTGCGAAGTTGCGGGGCTTGTATGGTCCATTTACAGTTGGCTATAAACAGCAGCACTGTTGGAATTTTTCTCCATACATCATCATCGTCCATTATGATAAGATGTTGTTATACCCTACACCAATATAGTAGGGAGGTTATTATGCGTTTGTGCTGATGTTATAATACCTAAAAATATTGGTGTAAGACTTAATCGACTTAACGATGTCCGTTTGTCTAACTACAGATCACAATTTTAAAGATAAAGATTTTAAAGGATGAAGCCTGTTGAAATTGGCTATGATAAGTCCATTATTTCACATAGCCCCCATACAAATGTCCTCCCGAAATAGGGTTTTAACGTTTCGGCACAAATATTTTTTGTATAAGTATAAATCTTTATACACTTATACAACACAAAACACAAATATATCTTATGAGAATTGGTGTATATATGTCCCACTTCCAGGAATCACTCTAAAATGTATAAATCCCTAATGTTAGTATCAATATAATATTTTGTATACCTATATATTTATAGAAGTGTGTAATGCACTTAGTGCAAGTATCGGTTCACAATTGACCAGAAGTCCCATATAAGACATCTCCCTTAATTTCGATACACATACATAAGGACGAGAATACAATTTTACACTTCCTCGGTCACTGTTGTCGTTGTATAGATATATAAACGTGTTCACATAAATTATTTTATCGTGCTCCAAAATGAACCGATTCGGAAAGAGACCAACATGAACTTTTACGAATTTATTTTGAAACATTTCATCTCAAATTTCACTAATATTATCTCAAAATTTACACCCCAATCATTTATCCAAAACAATTATGATTAAAATTATTAGATAATGAATTGAATGAGGTCATTCAAAATCTCCCTCACAAAAAAAAAAACCTATATATTAGTATAAAAACATTTAAAACATGTTAATCTAATCTTTAATTATTTATTAATTTAAATTGTGTTATCGTATTGTTTTAAGATAAATAATGCCCTTTTAATTAACATTTGCAAGTAATACTGATATTAAGAAAATTATTTTAAAGAAAATAATAAAACGAAATTATTGACCACTCTCATTAAAATTGGGGGCTGGTTGTTTTAGATAAAGTTGTTGTATATGTATATAAACTAAAATGTATTCATTTAAATCGTGTGCCTTTGTTAATGCTAGAGTGCATTTTTTGAACTGATAACAAAAAATATATGCGTATGCGCGAAACTGAACATGAGGTTTTACTGATTTATTTTATCTATAATTACTAAAACATACAATACAATTTTAGTTAACATTTGTAAGTAATACTGATATTAAGGAAATTATTTTAAAGAAAATAATAAAACGAAATTATTGACCACTCTAGTTAAAATTGGGGGCTGGTTGTTTTAGATAAAGTTGTTGTATATGTATATAAACTAAAATGTATTCATTTAAATCGTGTGCCTTTGTTAATGCTAGAGTGCATTTTTTGAACTGATAACAAAAAATATATGCGTATGCGCGAAACTGAACATGAGGTTTTACTGATTTATTTTATCTATAATTACTGAAACATACAATACAATTTTAATTAACATTTGCAAGTAATACTGATATTAAGGAAATTATTTTAAAGAAAATAATAAAACGAAATTATTGACCACTCTAATTAAATTTGGGGGCTGGTTGTTTTAGATAAAGTTGTTGTATATGTATATAAACTAAAATGTATTCATTTAAATCGTGTGCCTTTGTTAATGCTAGAGTGCATTTTTTGAACTGATAACAAAAAATATATGCGTATGCGCGAAACTGAACATGAGGTTTTACTGATTTATTTTATCTATAATTACTAAAACATACAATACAATTTTAATTAACATTTGCAAGTAATACTGATATTAAGAAAATTATTTTAAAGAAAATAATAAAACGAAATTATTGACCACTCTCATTAAAATTGGGGGCTGGTTGTTTTAGATAAAGTTGTTGTATATGTATATAAACTAAAATGTATTCATTTAAATCGTGTGCCTTTGTTAATGCTAGAGTGCATTTTTTGAACTGATAACAAAAAATATATGCGTAGGCGCGAAACTGAACATGAGGTTTTACTGATTTATTTTATCTATAATTACTGAAACATACAATACAATTTTAATTAACATTTGCAAGTAATACTGATATTAAGGAAATTATTTTAAAGAAAATAATAAAACGAAATTATTGACCACTCTAATTAAATTTGGGGGCTGGTTGTTTTAGATAAAGTTGTTGTATATGTATATAAACTAAAATGTATTCATTTAAATCGTGTGCCTTTGTTAATGCTAGAGTGCATTTTTTGAACTGATAACAAAAAATATATGCGTATGCGCGAAACTGAACATGAGGTTTTACTGATTTATTTTATCTATAATTACTAAAACATACAATACAATTTTAGTTAACATTTGTAAGTAATACTGATATTAAGGAAATTATTTTAAAGAAAATAATAAAACGAAATTATTGACCACTCTAGTTAAAATTGGGGGCTGGTTGTTTTAGATAAAGTTGTTGTATATGTATATAAACTTATATATATAACTTTTTATTTAATTTTATCTCTTTTTTTATTTAAAGACCAGTAACCAAATGTGCATTTAATGGTTGCTATATTGTGTCTCTAAAATATAGTGTCCCAATAACAATAATACGATATAAAAAAAAATATTATTAAAAATATTTCTATTTTTCTTGAAATATTTTTATCGCAAATATACAGAGAAATAAAAAACGGGTATTAGAATTTTTGATTTACAAATGTAAGTGATATTACAAAAAATTATATACACTAAGAATGTGGGAAAATGTCAAAGGATAAAAAACATAGAAAACAGCCACTGAACAATAATTAGTATCTGTTTACACTATGCGCGTAAACATCCCGCCCCCTGGCAGTACTGCAACAAGGAAGGCTAAAGATTACGCGGGTAAAATAAAAATAGGGTACATTTTTTTCAGAATAAAAACTAATTTTTTAACAAAATTCATTTGCAATTACAATAATACAAATAAAATTTTCAAACAATTCTTCTAGACATCACGTTAATTACTATGGTGGCCGGATTTTGTAACTAGGGGTACTCTTGCTGTGGTTGCGGGTACTGCCGCTTTTTATTTCCCCGGAGTTTGGGGTTGGATGAAAAAAGAGAAAAAAGAAAAGGGAGAATTAGTTTGTTTTTTTGGGTAAGAGAACAAGTTTCACTATTGTGCGGGCGAAAACGCCAGAAGCTGTTCTCACGCCCGCTGAGCGAACTTTAGACTCCTGTCCGACGTGGGTCTTCACTATTCGACATAGACGCCACTCATTGGGGGGTAAATTATTCTGACGAACATCAACTAAATCTCCTACTTGGAAGTTCCTTTCTGGATATTTCCATTTTACACGACGATAAAGTTCTTTGAGGTATTCCTCTTTCAATGGCTGAGCCACCTATTGGCTACACTCAAAGAAAGATCAGAATGATCGTGTTCAGGGGGAGAAAGAAGAGGTGCTCCAATAAGAAAATGACCTGGGGTTAAAGGAACTAAATCATTGGGATCTTCACTCATAGCAGTTAAGGGTCTTGAATTCATGCAAACTTCTATTCTAGCTAACATTGTCGTAAATTCCTCAAAGGTAAATTTCTGAATTCCAGAAATTTTTCGTAAATGAGTTTTAATACTCTTTACGCCAGCTTCCCATATGCTGCCCATATGAGGTGCTCCAAGGGGTATAAAATGCCAGTCAATGGGTTGAAAACTATTTCGTACTAAGACTTTCCTTCTTAATTCGGGTAAAAAATATTTGCGGTCGAATTCTAGGATATTAGCCACACCTACAAAGGCAGTACCATTATCTGAGTACAAATGTGAAGGACAGCCTCGTCGGGAGAAAAAGCAGGAGAATGCAGCAAGGAATATTTCCGTTGATATATCACCGGTCGCCTCTAAATGAATTGCCTTTGTTGCAAAACAAACGAACACAAGGACATAGCCCTTAGTTATTCGGCAAGCCCTACCAATGTAAGACTTAATATCGAACGAACCAGCGAAATCTAAGCCGGTATGGGTAAACGGTCTCGAAAAAGACGCTCGTTCAGGGGGTAATGCAGCCATTATCTGCTGACAGGATCTTTCCTGTAAACTGTACATTCCTTGCAATTATGAATCACAGTACGAATTAAGTTCTTTAATTTCGGGAACCAAAACTCACTTCTAATTAATCGGAGCATTAGAGAATTCCGCCATGGGCAGAACATTTGTAGACATTTTCCACACATAAACGGGTAAAACATGCCGAATATTACAAAATCTTTGGGTATCGCTCATCATAAATCAATCCAGATGATCTGACTAATCGACCATTGATTCTTACGAAACTATTTGAGTCGATAAAGGGGTTCAGTGTAAGCAAATTACTTTTTGTCGGTAAAGGCGTACCTTTTGAAATAATATTATTATATTAAGAAATAAAATTCTGTTGACATACGAGCACTATTTGATCGCGAGTAAATTTCATTTCCTTTTGGGTTAAATCTAAGGTATTGTACAAACATTTTCGAGTTTTCAAATATGTTAAACACCTGAACCAATACGAAATAATTAGCATTGCTCGGGATAAATCTGAAAAGCGCTCAAGTATGACATAAGAGGGTTTTGTCTGAACCAAAAATGATTGAACTTCTAAATGTTGATGGTCGGTAACAGAACGCTGGGGCCAATATTCTTGAGGTTTCGTTAGCCAAGAAGGACCATGCCACGACAAGGAATTTTCAATTAAGTCACGAGCTAGAGCTCCGCGACTTGCGAGATCGGCGGTGTTATCTTTGGAGTATACGTAAAGTATCTTTGGAGTATACCCATCTTGGAATATTAATTTTCTCGATATTGGGGTAATCATTTAAAAAGGTTTGCCACTGAATTAGGGTTAAGGGTTTTAAATTATCATCCCAATCAGTCTGGTCTTTGCAAATTTGCTGCATGATAGTTTTTGCTACAATTATCTTTGGGGATAGCCAACCTGCTGGATCGAAAAGCTTAGCGATTTCTTACAATACAGCACGTTTTGTAATTGTGAGAAACTAGTCTAAAATAAAAGCAATCATTATTTGCATTCCATCGCAAGCCTAAAGTTTTCGTATTGCTAGCATCTGAAATTTTTAAGAAGTCTGCATCAAGCAGATTTTCACGGGGTAAATCTTCTAAGAGACGAATATGATTAGCTGTCCATTTTCTCAAAGTGAAACCAGCCGAATTAAGGACATGAGTCAGTTCAACCCGTCTCTTAAGAGCATTTTCTAGCTCATGAGAGGCAGCAAGTACATCATCGACATAAATTTGGGTTTTCAAAATTTCAGATACCGCAGGACTTCGGGGTTCACAATTGTTTGCCAATTGTATAAGAATTCGAATCGCTAAGTAAGGTGCACAGTTTACTTCGAACGTGACCGTATTTAACTCATAGTCCTTTACGTCAACTTCGGGGTTTTCCCGGTACAATATTCGTTGGAATTGGGTTTGATCGGGATAAATCAGTATTGGGCGATACATCTTTTCAATGTCCGCATTAAAGGCATATTTGAAAAGTCGCCATTTTAGGATTAGTACCGTAAGGTTTGCCTGCAAAACAGGCCCGGGGTTATTATTCAAGCTCACACCACTAGAAGAGGGTTTTGAAGCATTAAATACTACTCTAAGTTTAGTAGTAATGCTATCGGGTTTAAATACGGCGTGATGGGGTAAATAATATGTGGTCGCATTTACACTAGGGTGTTCAAGAGCTCTCATATGTCCCATTTCAAAATATTAATTAATCACACTATTATAATGTACTTTTAATTCAGGGATCTTTAAAAGACAGGTTTCATTTCTTTTGAATTGAGACAGAGCGCTATATCAAGAACATTCATCTGTAGAAGTTGAGGGGTTATAATTAAGAGGGGTTTGTATTTGATTGTTTGTTGGGTTTATATTCTGAGTGGTCTGCTGGGTAATAGCAGAACCAGTAGATAAAGGTAGTTGGGATGAAACTACACTGGGAATGTGTCCCTGTTGCCTTACATCTCTATGTAACAAGGAATGATGTCTCTGTTTACAAAGGGAACAAACATGAATACTTT
The DNA here is from genome assembly GCA_932274085.1 of Protocalliphora azurea. Taxonomy (NCBI): domain Eukaryota; kingdom Metazoa; phylum Arthropoda; class Insecta; order Diptera; family Calliphoridae; genus Protocalliphora; species Protocalliphora azurea. Next base: position 51,755,734 of record OW026521.1, on the reverse strand, counting down.
TGCAGTTCTTATATTCATGAGAGGACGCAAGGCAATTTGTGCAACATTTAAGTTTCTTAACGGTCGACATTCTCTCATCAACACTCTGACTCAAAAAGGAAGAACAAAATCTTAGGGAGTGTGATCCTTGACACATAAAACAACGACAAGTTTTTGGGGTGGAAAAATTTTTTGTAGCGAAACTTTGGACTTTCCTTGAATCATTTGAAGATTTTTTTCGGGACAATAAAATTGGAATTTTTACGGGGGTTTGCAGTACTCAAATTTTTGTTCGGGTTTTGAACGGATTGCGATTGAGACTGCCTTATGTCTGAAATCGATTCAAGAGTCTTGAAATGAGCGGTCAGAAATGCTTCCATAACTTCCCATTTAGGAGTTTTCGTACAAAGTTTCTTTGACTGTTCCCAAAGACTCAGAGTCTTTTCAGGTGACTTTGTAGCACAAATATATACTAACATTACATGATAAAAAACTTCTGGGGTTACTTCAAGCAATGAAAGATTCGCAATACAATCATTAATAGTCCGCTGTAGATTTTTTATACTTGGAACATTTTCTTGGGATAGGGGTTTAATACTTAAAAGAGTACGAAGCTGTTCATTAATTAGGGCGCCTTTGTTCTCATACGTGTCAGCCAACCTTTTCTATGCAATTGCATAGCCATCGTTAGTTAACGGGACGGTTTGTATGACATCATGGGCATCTTTGGCAGTTTTTTGCAACAAATAATACAGTTTTTGAAATGGTGTTAATCGGGTGTTATTGCCATATAACGCAGAGAACATGTCTCGGAAAGAGGGGCAGCTTTCATAGTCACCATAGAAAATAGGGGTATCACAAGGCGGTAAATTCATAATGGGCATTGATGTTTCCATTAGCTTTTCAGCATGAGCGGCCGATTTTAAGCGGCCCATATGGGCCTTAATTAATGATATACTACGGGTATATGTACTATAAGATATATATATCGGGACTTAACCTCGACATTTTGTGGACTTTTCTTTTGTTCAGCCTTAATCAACAAAGTGTCGTATGTTGACCTAACAGCTTCCCATAGACGGTTAAGTTCCTTTTCATGACTAACTAACGAACCTATATCAGAAACGGGTATAATGGCAACATAAGCCTCAAAATCTGCTATACGATCTGTATCACGAATCAAAGCTGATAGATCCATTTTTGATCTTAATCTGTATTGGGTAATTTTGAAAAAAAGCATTTAAAAATGTGTTAAAACTAAAAATCTAACTAGTCGTTCAAAAAAAAGGGTAAATTAACTTTCTTTTTTTAATAAAAAGTATTATTTCAAAATTAATTGAAAAAAAAACTTGAAAATTATCACGTTAAAATTGAGATTTTATATAAAAGGGGTAAAATAATAAAAAAACAAAAAATAAATTTTGCAAATAAAGGGGAAAAATTCGAAAAAAGTCAATAAGTTTTCAACAAAGTTGTATAAATTTAAAAATAAATTGAGTAATGTTTCAAAAAAATAAAGGGTAAATATCAAAAAAGGGTGGATATAAAAAAGTAGAGTTTAATTAAATTTTAAAAAAGGGTAAAATAATAATAGCGAAAGAGATTTTACACTTTGTTCACTAATTCAGAACAAATATTCAAAATTCTAAGGGGTTTCATCACAATTTTCGTAAAAATTTCGGGTTAAAAATATTTTGAAACAAAAAAAATTAATTATAAAATCACTTTTGCAGTTACAAATGGTACAAAAATGATAAATACACTAGCACAGATAATAAATAAACACGGTTACTCACTTTCGGGTAAACAAATAAATTAATTTTCGTCAAAAAAAAATTTTCGTCAAAATATATATTATTCTTCAAATTTATCTTATTCCGGGTAAAACAATATTAAATTAATAAAGTGGACAAATTTTTTCACAAATGAGTTATAATTATGTAAAAAACAGTAAAAATCCACTTTATCAAATAAAATTTAGTAGTAACCGGTTAGCCGTTTGACAAAAATTATACAGCACTAGTGTTATGATAATGTGTAACAAGAGAAACACAAGAAGAAACAACCAACAAAAGTGAGTAATAAACTGTGTTTTTTTTTTATTAAAATACAAAACACTCTCAGTCACTAGAAACGATACACACGATATTTTTATTTGTTTATTATTAAAAAACACTATAAACACAAGAAATATCATTTATTAATGTTTACAAAAAACTAACGAGTAAAAATTTGTTTTATTTATTCTGTTTTGTGCTATGTTCTTTAAAGTAGCACAGTTGAGTTAAATTGTAATAAACAAAAGCTTTTGTTAACAGAGGAGTTAACAGATAATAAATAAAATTGGGATCCAAAAAAGAAAACAACAATAATAAAATAAAAGATCACTTTTTAATAAAATAAAAATTAAAGCAAAAAAAAAAATGAAAAATTAGGGATTAAGACTTTTATTTTATCACTGTTAAAAAAAGGAAAAGCACACGCGAATAAAAAAAAAAAAAAAACACTTTGGGATAAAATATAAAAAATAACAAAGGGGTTTTTGCCACTTTTTGCTCAATTGTGTTTTGCCGTCGGCAATTTGTGTTTCTAGCACTGATCTTGTTTGTTGGTTTTGTCTTTTTTTTCTTTCACTTGTATTTCTTTTGTTTGCACTTTTCACTTTTAAATTCAAACAACTTACCTTTTTAATTGTATGAGGGAGGTTTAAAAAAATAAAAACAAAACAGAATTTATCCAAAAAGGAGTGCGGGTTTCCAAAAGGAGGGTTCTGAAAATAAAATATGTTTTTAAAAATATTTCAAGTTCACGGGGGGGTTTCTTAAATATCCGGTTAAGGACAAAAAAATGTTTTGCTTGAAATATTTTTATAGAAAATATACACAGAAAAATAAAAAAAAACGGGTATTAGAATTTTTGTGGTTTTAGTGTAGCTCGGATTTTTTTTTCGTAATTTGTACGTACCGTACGTACTCTCGGGGTTTACAAAAGTAAGTCATTTACAAAAATTATGTATAAGAACAAGATGGAAAAATGTCAAATAAAAAAACATAGAAAACAGCCACTGAACAATAATTAGTAGCTGTTTACACTATGCGTGTAAACAACTGTGTTTATACTTTTGGATAAATTTTGTATTAAAAAAATATTTAGTTGTGTATTGTTTTTTAAAACACACAACCTTCTTTATTCAAGGCAAATTTTACAGTGAGTGTTGCTTACAGACTACCCTAAAAGCTAACCGCAGGTTTGCGATATTCTCTGCTGGTCACGCCACTTCTACATTGCTAGCTCGTGCAATGTCCAAACATGTTGTCAGCACTTTCAATGAAAACGAACAAAGTTACGTTGTGACTGGAATTTAATTGTAGACGCAACGTCAGCTTTGTTGATCGTGTGAAAAATATTTTATGTTTTTAATTTTTAACATATTTGGTGTTAACTTATACCCTTTACTTTATGTGAAGGGTATAAAAAATGAGATAGCAAAAAATGTTTGCTAACAAACATACTTTTCTATCGTTTCATAGAGGCCCTTTGTATAACTCAAATATATATTGAAATGGTAAATCTAATTTATTACGTATAAATTAAAATCACTTAATTTTATATTCCTCTTCCACTTAAATAAGAAAAAAATTGTAATATTATCAAACATTTGGAAGAGAATTACTTAATTATCGGTTATAGAACAAGATAATTACGACCAGAAAATGATTCACTGTATTTTTGCATATATTTTGTGTGAAATTGGTAGGAAATGATTTTGCTCTTTACAGTCACATCATAAAAAAAATCGGTAAGTCTAACAGGCCAATTAAAATATCATTAAAAAGAACATAGAACTAGGAAATAATTCCTTACAATTTAATCTATATTTGTTCAAAGCAAGTATGTAACTGAAAAAAATAAAAAATATGTAGCATTCATTCCAGGAAACGCCTACATGGAGTCATTTGAATATCTCCATTTTTGTTTTTTTTTTTTTTTTTTTAATTTGGAAAAACTTGTGAATTTATTCAGCATTTTAATTTTTTTTTTTTTTTTTTACAGTCAAAAAATCGAAAAAGTGTGTAACTTTAAACAGCAATATCTCTATGAGCTGTAATCGGATTTTAATTATTTAAATTACATATAGAAGGATATGTCCTCTTTAAACACAATAATATAAAAATAATATTTTCACTCAAAAATGCATTCATAAATCAAATGCAATTTGAGGGTAAATTTTTGAAAAATTTCTTCCTTTCAATTTTTGTCTCAAACTAATGTAATAAAAATTGTAATGTTTGCTAAAAATTGCAATATAAATTGTTCTGGGACAAAATGGTACACTATTTAAAAAAATATATATATTTTTTTATAATTTTTGTGTTTTATTTATTTATTTTTATTGAGTTTACTTTAAAATTAATTTTGTTCATAACATTACATAATTTGTTATTTTTTTGTCCCAGAATAATTGTTAATATACAGTGTAATAAGCAAAAAGCTGTTTAAAATCAAAAGGGTAGAAGTTTATTAAAAATGCATCTGAAATTTCATTCTTATAGCGAGGGCATCTTTAACAAATATATTATTTTTGAATTATACCGTTTATAACATTTATGTAATAAACTGTATACTGTTTTTTAAACCAATAAAATCACATATATAATTAAATAGTTAGGAACACTTAAAGTTACTTACATATTACTGAAGGAGAATAACCAAAAAAGTTAAAAAATAGGAATATTAAAAAAAAAAAAATTAAATTTTTGTGTGAAAAAAATGTTGGTCTTTATTATTTTATATAAATTATTGCATTTTGTAGTAAAGATATTGCAAAAGCAAAACAAAATATAAAAAATGAAAATTTTTTTAAAAATGCATTGTAAAACTGCAATTGCATTATGAATACATTTTTAAACAAAGAATTTACCTTTACATTATTGTCTTTAAAGAAGTCTCAATAGGCCTTCGTTAGAGCCTTGAGTCATTAAAATCCGGTATTAACATTTAAAATAACGAACATTGTCGATTTTTTAACTTTTATAAAAATTCAAATCGTGAAGTTGGGAAAAATAATATTGAGAAAGACTAAATGACTCTGGTGGTTATATGAGTACTAAGTATGAACAAAATCTGATAACTCTTAGATTCTTACGACAACCCATAATATATTATTTATGAGGTATTATATGATTACGTCGTCATGTTACACACGAAATGATAAACCCAATATACCCCCAAACATTTTTTGATGGTTGGCCTAAAAATAGGAAATCGTGTTAATTTTTTTTATTTCTTTTTTTTTCTAATAGTTTATCATTTTTTTTATTACAAAAAAAAATATATATTTTTATGTACTTAGCATTCAATATGGCAATGTGAGCGTATGAGTAATATTAATCAATTATTACAAGTATATGCCGCAAAAATATAAAAATATAAAATTTTATATTTTTATAACTTTCGATTTACTAATTCAATTCAACGAAATTTGGCACGAATATTCACGCAACTAAAAGGCACTAATAGACAATTTTAATATGAGATTAATTTTCCAGATTTATAATAGCTTTAAGAAAAAGGATATATGACAAGCACAAGTTTCTTTGCTCCGATTCCAAAATCTATAGAGGATATGATCAAAATATTATATGTGGAACTTTGACCAATTTGTAGAAAGTACAACAGTTTTTAATTTCAGAACATATGGGAGGTACGTGAATCCGCCGATTTTTTCAACACTCGAATACATATATTTGCCGATTTTTTTTTGTGGGAACGAATCACTGTGCACCCATAAATTTTGAGATATTGCAAAACAAGGCCTTTATTAGGGTAATTCCTGCACTAAAAATCTTGTAGCTTTCTAAATTTTAAGTCAATTTAAGGATTTTAATTTAAAATAGAAAGCAGAAGAATGTAGCTTTTTAACCATATTAAAATCTTTTATATACATTCAAATAAGTAATGATTTATTTAATATTTTTAAATTTTCCTTTTGTTTTTCGAAATTTTGACTTTGATGTAAATTTCTTGGACTTTGTTTTCTTTAAGACTAAACAAATTTATGTGCAAAGTTTTTTATGGTATTTTGTAATCAAACGATATTTCCTTATATGAAATCACTTAAAACTCAAAATGTTATGAAATATTTTCTAAACTTTACTGAAAAATTCTTCATATTGACATGTACATAAGGGTGGCTCAAAACAATAAGTATCGATGTTCTCAGCTCAAATGAAAATTTACTTCATTCTAAGATACCGTTTCCCAATTTTTTCTTTCCTGAAAAGAAATGAAAAAGGTGCTTTTCTCTTGAACATTTGGTATAGAAAGAAAGGTCTTTGAAACGCGCATTTAATGACATAAAATAAATTTGGGACCTGGTTCAAATGAGTCCGAAATTTTGCAATTTTTCATAAAAAATTAGGATATTCGAATTTTTTCCAAAAAATAAGACCAAAGTAACACATTATAATCCTCTAGTAGTTATACCGAAACAGTTTTTTCCCGGTTGTATACAAATGTTTCTATGTGATACGTAATGAATTTAACATCAAAATAGTCGTATTTTTAAAAGCATCTTAATGATTTGATACTTCATACTTCTATGAAAATACAAATTAAGTTTAAGTGAAATTTTATGCTAATAAGTGTATTTGTTCACAATTACACCAGTTATAAGTAAAACAAAGAGAGCGATTTTTTCTTGTGACACAAAATAAGATATTTCTCTCTCTGTTTGTGACAAACTATAAACAGATACACTTCTAGCATAAGTTCTGTGGGTATTTCACTTAAACTTAATTTATTTTGTTGCTTCTTCACTGAAAAAATTATTATTTTTCAATTAATACATCATATTTCATTTTACATCAAAATTTAATTAATATATTCAAGCAAAAATAAAAGAAATAGTAAAAATAAAATTCAAGTAAGATTTTTTCTCATTTAAATTTTTAATTCATTCAATGATCTAATTGATTGATTTAATAAATTTTTTAATTGGAAAAATTTTTCTTTTTTTAATTTTTTACAGTTATTAGTAATTGATATAATCATTTTGGTGAGAGGTACAAATTTAAATCTTAATTGAATGAATTATTTTGGTGATTGGTGACTTTTTTCTGTGTTAATATAATGTTATACAACATTAAAAAGTTTATAAAAATTCGTGTATTTTGGTGTAAAATTCATTTAATTTCTTCTCATAGAGAAACTTTTGTACATGGAGAATGTTTCGAAAAATTCGAAAAAAATATGAATAAGTTCGAACTTAAAAACATTCAAATATTAAAATTTTTTGTGAAAAATTTACAAAATTTTTGTTCCACTTGGACCTGGTCCCACATTTTTGTTACTTTATTAAATACACGTCCCAAAAACCTTTCTTGCGATATCAATATTGTTTTGGTGCGTATAAAATTGTTATTTTTGGAGAAATATCAAAAAAAAAAAAAAAAAAATCCGAAAAAACGGAAAAAGAACCATTTTTCATTTTGATCCAGCTCACGAAATGATAATGTAAGGACAAAAATTTAAAAAAACTGTATCTCGAAACGAAGTAGATTTTCATTTGAGCTAGGAGCATCGATAACAGGGCCACCCTAATGTACATATTTTAAGACATTTATTTTTTTGTATTTTTTACTAGCGTATGTGCCTCCCAATGCTAGGAAAAATTGCAATATAATAAAAAAATTTACAAAAAATCAAAAAACTTTTAAAAATTTATGAACAACTTTTTGTCGCTTTTACTCTTCCTGATCGAAATTGAATGATTTGAATCTATTAGAATTTGATGATGAATAATACTTAAAGTGTTAAAAGGTAAAATTGAAAAAAAAAAATAATAATAAAAAAATTAATCGGCATAAATTCGCTCCCTGTTCGAAATAGAGAATCAGTTTCCGGTAAAATTTATAGAGCAAACAATAAATGTAGCAAATTCAAACTTTTTAAAACCAAAACCGACTTTTAAAAATATTACAGAAAATAAAAGATAAAACTGCATGTCTCAGCAAATAAAAGCAAATAAATGCTTACTTAAGAAAATAAATGTCAAAAGAAGCATAAATTTGCCAAAAAGCTATAAATTCGTGTAAAATAACGATTAAACTTCAAAGACTTACTTTTATTTGATTTTTACCTCGGCTTTATAAAAATTTATTACATATTTCATAAATGTATTGATCTTTAAGTATAATAAATACTTCCATACAACTTATTTGCAAAAATTTTTGATTAAATCTTTTGGGAACTAAATGTATAAAATTGACCCTTTTGCTTTTAAAGGGTTAATTATCTATAATTTTTAAATGTATCAGAATAGACCTTGCCATTACTACCTTAAAATCCAATATATGTTGAAAAGTGTCCGAAATATATATATATATATATATATATATATATATATATATTACAAAATACTGATACAATAAAAATTCTAATAAAATCTTGATATTTCGAATGAAATGAGATGTAAGAATTATTTAAAGTTAATTTTCTTATAACAAAGATTTTGTAATTCTACTGAAAGAAATCTGGATTTTTAGAGGTGTTTTAAAAATGATCCAGCTCTAGCAAATTCAGACTTTCGCATGTAATATTTTTAGAATTTTTTCTATTTTTTGAATTTAGACCGTAACTCCCCCTAGAATCGTTTACTTGGTTGTAAAATGATATTGTGACAAATATAAGTGAAATCGGTTATCGTTAACCCGCGCCGCATTGGACCTGAAATTTGAAGAGCGCGTTTATATGAGAAAATATGGCATCTTTGCGGTTTTTAAAAAAATTTAGCTATTAAATACTTTACTTTGTGACAAAATTTAAAAAATAGGAATCCGCACATAATTATCTATCAGACAAAATATAAGAAGAAAAAAAAACAGTTAAAAAATATTAAAGTTATCACGAATTCCACAGACCATTAATATATTTAAAACCACTTATGTAAGTACAAAAAATTTTTTAATTTTTTTGGAAATGTTTAACTAAAATGCTATTTTGATTTAAATTCAAACTGTAATTACTAAAAAATACGTTTTTTCTCCAAGATAATTTAAACCCCTTTCCCTGCCTGGTCGAAAAATTTTAATTTTTTTTTTTTTTAACTTTTTCAGAATTCAAATTTCAAAGTTATAAAAATTTTTTCAAACAAATTTCAGAAAAGTTCTAATAAAACCACGAAGTTTTAAAGACAACACTACAGGAAATAAAATTTGAAAAAGAATTAGGTCAATACCTTGTATCACTAAGTCGTACGTGCGATTTGAATTTTGCGTAATTTTGCGAATTTAGCATTTTCTGCAGTCTTTTATTTATAAAGTAATTATTTTACTAAACAAATTATTACGCAATAAAATAATCGTAAAAGAAAATTGGACAAGGATTGTCTTTAAAATAAGAAAGTAAAAATTTTAAATTTGAAATATTTAAAATTTTTAAGGAAAACATCGCGAAATAACTATTTTTATACCTTTCACCACGGGTTTGTCATTCCGTTTGTAATTTCCACAAATTTCGTCGGAGATCTTTATTTTACTGAATTTATATTTACTGGATCCTTGTAAGAAATGATGTGTATAGGACGATGTCCGTCCGTAGGTTTATCGGCTGAAATGGCCCACCGATAACTGTCATACCATTTCTTTTTATTTGTTGGAAGCCTTTTTAAGGCTAAATCTAGCGTTTTTATTTTGCTTTTAGCATGAAAAATTTTGTTTTATCTTCCAGCCGTTTTCGATTCTTAAAATTGCCTTAAAAGAGCTAAAATGCTAGTACTTCAGTAACGATACATCCATTTAAGCATTTTTGTGTATTTATTCACACAAAAAATCTAAATTATTTAAACTTGACAAAAAATTTCGCTTGCGGACTTCATTCTCCAAATTAAAAATAACTTGACTTTTTCTATTGACTTACTTCATTAAACATAGAAACTATTTACGACTATAATTTAAAAAAAGCTCTTATAAAAAAATTTGGAAATGTTTAACCAAAATGGAATTACAGTCCAAAAATTACGAAAAAATAATTTTAAATATTTAATAAATTTTCATATGAAATATAACCCAAATTGTATTTAAATGTTTTTCTTGATTTTTTGTTGGGTTATTTTGCTGGCAGACATTTTATAGTTTATAAAATCACTGCAACATCTTTGAAAAAGTATGAAAAACTAATTAGAACAAAAAAAAAAAAAATATTTTTCTAAATTAATTAGTAATGCAGATTCAAAATCAGTGCATTTCGAAAATTACAAACAATTTTTTTGTTTAAATTCTGTAAACACTAGAGAATCCTTTTGTGCAGTGAAAAATCTACAGCTAGTAAGTACCTCTTTGCTAATTGTGAAGTTCCTGGAGGATAAGTTGAGAATTATCAATAATACTCCGCAGGAGGGGTCTTAAGAACTAATGATAATTTTTTTTTCATACTTTAAATGAATTTATTAAAATACCTGTTGTCAGTTCTTGCTCATTACCATAATATTAGGGAAGAAAATTTTTATTATATCCCAAAAAATAAGAAAGATATCGCAGACAATACCCACAGCGCAATATTTGGGATAATATTGGAAAAACAATTAATCAGGTCTTCCTCTGATTAAATGTAAATTGAAAATTTTCAATGACAGATGTGCATTTATGGCTAATGATCCCACTTTTATCCTATAACTGGATCATTTTCATGTTTTATTTATAAATTTATTACAATATCTTTAAAAAAAAATATATAAAATTTTAATGAGAATAAATAATAAAAAATAAGTATTTAAAAATAACATCTAAGTTATCAAAAATGAACAACTACTCACCAATGACACGGTATTCACCCGAATTTGTACTGATGCAAGTCCTAGTTCTAGTGATTTTAATACATCTTTTTCCTCTCTTTTTTTCTAGGAATATTTGTAATATTTTTACTACCTCATATTTTTAAAAGAGTTGTTTTTGTAAGTGGTCTGCCTGCAAAATGGATTTCAAAAAAATGGAGATACGCTTTTTCCACATTGAGTCATAACTTCTACTCATAATATATAAAACTTGGACTCAATTTTCATGATTATATTCTTAACATACGGTTATGTTCTAGAAATCGAATTGAAGGGAATGTTAAAAACGACCCTGTAATGAAAGTTCATAAAAATATTCCTTCTTATATACTTTATTCTTTTAGTACTAATTATTTTCAATTTCACTTCTAGAACATGCCCGATAAATACAAATTGTTTTTAAAAATAAATTATTAATAAATTTTAACTAGAATGTTATAAGATTTGATGAGTTTTTGTGAAGAAATATAATTTTTGATGGAAATATTAACTTCAACACAATCTCAAAAAATACCATAAGTTTTTTTTAAAAATCCAACTATTCGAACTATTCGAAAACCGGTTTCTCCAAAAAGTCGAATAATCGTTCAGCGTAGTGTGATATAAATCAAGATTTAACATAGCATAATTGGATTGCATCACAATTTAACGACATTTAAATTTTGACCGTAACTCCCCTCACTGGGTTATAAAATTATATTGTATGAAATATTAATGATACCGAATATCGTTAACTCGTACCGCATTGGATCTGAAGTTTATGTTATATGGGGAAAATATGGCATTTTTGCAGTTTTTAATGAAATTTAGCTATTAAATACCTTGCTTTGTAACTAAATATTAAACAATCACAATCTAAACATAATTATCTATCAAATAAGATATAAACAAAGCAAATCGGTTAAAAAAGTTAAAATTATTACGAATTCTCCAGGCCATTTTATTTATTTTTTTTTAATTACTTTTCTTTAAAAATATTTTAAAAAATAAATAAATATTTTATTTATTCTTCTTTAAGAATATTTGTGAATAGGTGCGTTTAAGTTGAGTTTTTTTATTACTAATATTTTTTAATTTTTTTTTTTTATTACTAAAATCAACGAATGTCCTTCAGTTATATTTCTGTAAAACTTTCATATATTCCTTTGACCTTCGTGTTTTAAAGGTTGTCAGTGATCAATTTTCCTAAAACCTTCAGAATGCATTCTTTGAGACATGTTTTATCTTATTCTGTAGTAATTCTGTTTGATTTGAAAATCTGTTAAAAAAATTGACTGTAATTAAAAAACCGTAAAAATGATATTTTCCGAAATTCACAAAATTTACATCATAGGTACGGCTCAGTCATAAAATTCCTGTGATGTGTTCTATAAACTTTTTTCAAATTTGTTTAAAAAAATTTTAAAAGTTTGAAATTGGAGTTTTGAAGCAGTCTTCAACAAAAAAAAAAAAACCAGAAGGTTTAAATTATCCTACAGAAACAGCAACATATTTTTCAGTAATTATAATTCAAATTTAATTAAAAGTAGTATTTTATTTAAACATTTCTCAGAAAATATATAAACTCCTTACACAAGTGGTCTAAAAAACATTAATAGTTTGGGGAATTCGTAATAACATTTTTAACCGATTTTTCTTATTTCTTGTTTAATAGATAATTATATGTATATTACGGTTTTTTTCACATTTTATTACAAAGAAAAGTATTTGATAGCTACATTTTTCTAAAAACTGTAAAAAATCTATTTTCCCCACATAATGGTGCAAACTTTTGGTCCGATACGGCACGGGTTAACGATATCCAATTTCCAGTTGGTCCAGTATAATATATCGTCCTCCTGTCCAAATTGTCAAAAGTCAATAAAATCGGTTCAACTAAAAAGTTTCAAATGAAAATAAAGATTGCGGAATTTTTGCGTTTTGGAAGAAAAAAATGCAAAAAAAAAAATTAAAATTAAATATAATTGTTTTCTTAACAAAAAAATTAAAGTAATACAAATTGAAAATAAAAGTTTAATTTACATAATTGTTTGCTTTATTATTCCGAGGTCTACAACTGAGGTTAACGCTGATATAACATGTGAGATAACGCCGACAGAAGGGATTATGTTAAATCTTAAATAAGGGGTACACGTATTCCAAGGCCGCCAGATTTAGTGTTTTGACTCTAAATTTGGGAAGATTTTGTTCCAGAAAATGATGAAAATTTAGGATTGGGGACTGGGTAATTTGTTGAGGATATTAAAAATATGTTGGGGATTTTTTTTTTGGGAAATTATGTAATAATTACATCTTGTTTATTTAATAAAATGGGAATTTTGCACAAAAGTATATTTTAGAGACGCTCTAAATATATGTCATTATAAAAAAATTGTTGAAACAGTCCTTAACATGCCACATGCAAGACATGTGTTGAATGCGTATTTTCGGTTACGAGCTTAACAAAAGCCAAACTTCGAGTTTTTCCATTCTTATTTAAATAAGTGATCTTATTTAAATAAAGATATCAGAACGTTGCACAGTGGGGCAGAATCGAAATTTTTTGGAAATAAATCTGTAACTTCTGATTGGTTGATTGCATTTTCATGAAATTTGGTACAGGCGTAGCAGAGGAGTGTAAAATGTTAAGTTTTGGAAGGAGCGCACAACAAACCCCTCAGTGGCGGAGCTAAGGGGGCTCAAAGTTAGGTACCTCTGACATAAAAAATTTTTAATCACTTGCCAAATTTTTGTTTCTCGTCCGATTTCAAATATTTATATATGTTGTTGTAGGACCTGATAAGGCCGATAAAAGACATGCTTACATATCCTATTTATCTCTTATAGTATTCGAGTTATTTGCGTTTGAATTTTTAAGCACCATAATTTTGCATGTTCTTGGTCCAGTTTTTTTCATAGTATTTCCGACCGATTTTATTATCTAGTTAATTAATTATGTATTGAATAAAAAAAAATTTGAAGTCGATATCTTTACCGAGTCCAAAAATATACGATTTTGAATTTGCAAATTGCGTTTTTTAGCCGAAAAAGTATCTACACTCTTTTTTATCTAAAATAAAATTTTCTTTAGCAACATATAATAATTTTGCACTTTTCTGAAAGGTAACTTCATAGAGATGACTATACGATAAAAAACGAGTCCAATAACTCAATTGGTTATGGTACACACCCTCCAAAATTTTACCCATTTTATATGAAAGTTTTGATTTTAGACCATATTTTCTCAAATCCCAAGCACGAATCGGCAAGCGGAATATAGCTTAAGAATCTTCAATATGTTTTTAAAGGTATTAAATTAAAATCTTCGGGACTTCGGAAAAATGTGCATTCTATAGCCAGAAATGTAAAAGATCCCATTTTTGGGAATTTTAATTAGTTTTTTTGGGAATTCAGGAAAACCCTACCCCTGATTGAAATTTGGTTAACGCGCTTTTATTTATATTAATAACATCCACAATTCCTGTAAAGTTCATTACGGTATCTTTGTAAACAAATATTTTATTAGAATTAAAAAATTTTTATTTTCTCCAAAAACCCCAAATTGAACCTTTTGTTTGGTTTATTTCTAAATAGCAAAAGAAATTTTAAAAACATGTATTCCAAATTAAGCTTATCCTTTAGCATATGTAATTTCCGATCTTGTGCAAAAACATTCAAGTCAATGTCGTGCCTCGTTTCAGAAATATGCGCCTTAAAACTTTTATATTTCCAATTTATTGTATATATGACTATATTTTTACAAACTTGCAAACTTTTGCCCTTAGTTTTGTGTGAATAATTACTTAGAAAATTATAAATATTTCTGTATATTTTTAATAATATCTACAAACAAAATATTTTTATAAAAATAATTAATAAATATTTTTTATTTTTAATAGGGTTGCCACATTTCCCAAATTTAAGTAAATCTTTATCCTTTTCTAAGCATTCATGTATTTCTATTAATGAATTTAAAATAACAAAACAAACAAAAAGTGTCTATTTTAACTTAATCAATGTTATTATTTTTGGTATTTATCATCTTCCTTAATAAATATTCTATTTCTAATACGATTTTTTATTACTTATTTACATTCAATTTATGTAGACAATTTTTCTAATATTTTAAACTTATACTACTTATTTTCTATAAAACAATCTGTTGTATCTGTATACATATCTAAAAGATAATAAAGGTGCTTCAAGTCTTCAGTATTTTGAGTTGATAAGGGATCATAATAAATCCAACGTTTTCTCATTTCTCATACAGTGTCTGATGATAACAATAGGCTATTAAAAATATCCTCGTTTTGTGATGTTCTTGAGCATTTCCTGGAGCCGAATAATTGAACGTGCTTAAAACCTCTGTTTCTTGCTTCTTGAGCCTCTTCTGTAAGCTCTTCAAGTGGAAGAATATTTGGTTAAATTTTCTGGCACACTTCTATACTTTAAATCGTATGCTATGTGCAGAATATGCTCCATGAACCGTATTCTGGCGTGTAGTGGAGATATTCCGAAAGACAGAAATTCTTCATTAATACTCCTTGCTTCACCAATATCCGAAAATTGTGATTTCGTCTCATCACATTGTGAGCATTTCCAAAAAGAAGATGTTTCCGTAATGGATATGTCGTTGAAAGGATATGTCGAATGTATATTGGTTTATGGTTATTATGAATAGGTTGTAAATCATTTATTTCATCTTTAATATACTCCACTAAATCCTTTGTTGTTGTCTTCGACTCCCTTGTGTATTCGAACCAAATAGGTCTGCAAAAATGTTTTGATCCTGGAGTGGTGTTATGCCATATATCTTCAAATGAGTTTTTACACTTTGATGAAGATTGCTTTAAGGAATAAGATCGCATTCTTAATGGCACCAAAGTTGCTATAAATACGCTTTTATAATCCGCCATTTTCTTACTTCCACTAACATGCTTGTATTCAGGAAGGGCTGATAGTCCGTCACATCCCCACTTACAGATTAACGTCGCTGTTATTTACTTTTTCCAAGTTTATCATCTATTTCGGTAACCGAAATAAACTATTAGTTTGCAATTTGTCTTGAATATCCTTGTATGATGGTGGAATTGAGTGTCCCTTTTCAAGCAGAGCTTTTCTTAAATTTTGATATTTGTTTCGGCTGAGGTTCAGTTCAAGCATTAAAGCAATTTATTCTTCCTCTGTAAAATTGGATTGTGATGTTGGAGTAGGTACACTTTCGGCAATCCGTTTAAAACGTTCTGGTGATGCAGTTGGCAGTATTTCAGTAATCTTAGGTTGCTTCTACTTTTTTAACATTTCTTTGAATGTATCAGAATCTTCTTCATTCGAAATTATAGAAAGCTTATGGGCCAGTCTTTTCTTCTTATATCTTGTACTTAAATTATCATATGTCTTGCAGGGTGCTCCAGTTGATATTTTGCATGCCGATATTTCTATATCAGTATCCATCCAATCGGAATGGTTAATTTTTAATCTGTTAGTACGCTGATTCAAGGACTTGATTATTACTTCATACAACTTTAAAAAGCTCTCTATCTGAGATTTACCAATGACGTCGACTTTTGCATGATATGTAGATTTTATGAATTCCACTACAGCTTCTAAAGGATTTAGATCATTTTTAGATAAAATCCACAGAACACAACACAATTGTTCATGCTTCAATGTAATCACCATAGTAATCAACTTCGTTATGATGTTGATAAGGATTAGCCGCACTTATATATATATATATATACAGTGAACTCGCGGTAATGTGAACATCCAATATAATGAACTATCCACTAATGTGAACACTCAGTTTTTTATATGGGCGCTCTAAATAATGAACAAAGTTTAATGGCTCTAAATAGTGAACAATTTTTGTTTTTTAATTTTTGGGGAGTTTTTAATTTGTAGAAGCATTTATTGTTGGGAATCCCCGAATTAATAAATACCATAGTATGCGATTATTTTAAAGGTATTTAATGCTAGTCGCTTTATGTAACTTGTCGCAGTAGGTTCGTGAATTTATTTTTAAAATTAGTAATGTCTAAAAACAGTCGAAAGTTTTTATCCTTAAATGAAAAATGCGAAATTTTGGAATATTTAAAAAAAGGATCGAGTGTTACAGTGTTAAGTATAAAGTTGCAAAATCAACGATATGTTCAATAAAAAATAAAAAGGACAATATTTTAAAATGTGTGAACAATACGTTTTATGGACCCGGAAAACGCAAAACATTACGATCTTCAGAACTTCCAAAAATGGAAAAATCGCTCTATATGTGGTTTATTTACATGCGGAATAAAAACCTCCCTGTAAGTGGGTTGATGTTGAAAGAAAAAGCCAAACAAAATCACAAAAACATATGTGAAAACGGAAATAACTTCAATGCTAGCGATGGGTGGCTACAAAAATTTAAAAAGAGATACGGAATTCGGCTCCTTCAGATAAGCGGTGAAAAACTTTCTGCGCAATCTCAGTTCGTAAATCCTTTTAAAATTAAATTTAAAGAAAAGATATAAGATTTGGGTTTATCCAATGATCAGTTGTATAATGCCGATTAGTCTGGTCTATATTGGAAACTTCTCCTACAAAAGACATATGTAACGTCATTGGAGAAAAGCGTTCCAGGTGCAAAAATGGAAAAACAAAGGATAACATTTTTATGCTGTGCAAATGCGTCAGGATCTCATAAAATAAAACTTTTAGTAATAGGAAAATCGAAAAATCCTCGCAGTTTTAAAAATTTTGTCTGTCCCGTAAACTACAGAAATTCAAAGTCTGCTTGGATGACTTCTTCTATTTTTAAAGAATGGTTTCACAACTGTTTTGTGCCAGAGGTAAGTAAACATATAAAATTAGTTCAATTGGGATTCTTACTGTTTTATTTTTCATTAAGGTGACAGATTTTTTAACGAAGAAAGGATTACCATCCACCAGAATCCGACCTTAAATCCGAGAATGGTTCCATAGAAGCTATGTTCATGCCTCCAAATGTAACGGCTCTGATCCACCCAATGGATCAAAATGCAATTAGAATCACAAAACTTCATTATAGGAACAGTCTTCTGGCAACAATTATTGCAAAAGAGGGGGATTTGCTTGAATCGATGAAAAAAATCACACTTAAAGAAGGAGTTTCTATTCTAGAGGCATCCTGGAACCGAGTTGGTAAAGAAACTTTATCTAACTGTTGGAAAAATATTTTGAATATGGTAAATGATGAAGACGATCCTGAATTTAATGTTCCTTTGAGCGTTTTAAAAGAAAAGTGGCAATCAGAGGTTAGATCTTTATAAAATACTGCTGCAGATCTTCTACAAACATTGTGCCCTCAGGAAGTATTTACTGCTATAAACATTAGAGATTGGATCAATAATCCTTGTGAGGACGTCACGAAATTTGATGGCGACTTTTTTATTGAAGCACCTGAAAACAACATTAAAGCCAAAGAAGCTGTCGAAATTTTTAACAAAGCTGTCCAATGGGCTGAATTTCAAATGGTAGATCAAACTGACATTAAAGTATTGAAAAAAATCAGGGAATTGGCGGTAAATAAGCTGGTCGAACAAAAGAAAAAACAGAACATAATAACCGATAATTTCCATATTTAATTATATATGTATGTACCTATCTTTTTTCATTGTAAATTTTATTTATTTTTTTGTCGTAATATTTTGTTTGTATTTTATGTACATACTACGTATGTACTCTTTATAAAATGGATTTTTAAAAACATCATAAATGTAAACTAATAAAATACTTATTGGTTCAGTTGAAATAGACATTTTTTGTTTGTTTTGTTATTTTAAATTCATTAATAGAAATATATGAATGCTTAGAAAAGGATGGATTTACTTAAACTTGGGAAATGTGGCACCCTATTTATAATAAAAAATATTTATTAATTATTTTTATAAAAATATTTTGTGTATAGATATTATTAAAAGTATACAGAAATATTTACAATTTTCTAAGTAATTATTCACGCAAAGCTAAAGGCAAAGGTTTGCAAGTTTGTAAAAATATATCCATATATACAATAAATTGGAAATATAAAAGTTTAAAGGCGCATATTTCTGAAATGAGGTATGATATTGACTTGAATCTATTTGCAGAAGATCGGAAATTATATATGCTAAAGGAAAAGCTTAATTTGGAATACATATTTTTAAAATTTCTTTCGCTATTTACAAATAAACCAAACAAAAGTTCCAATTTGGGGTTTTTAGAGAGAATAAAAATTTTTTAATTAATTTTTTTTAATTTGTTTATAAAGATACCTTAATGTAATGTGCAGGAAATGTGGATATTATTAATATAAATAAAAGCGCGTTAACCAAATTTCAATCAGGGGTAGGGTTTTCCTGAATTCCCAAAAAAACTAATTAAAATTCCCAAAAATGGGATTTTTTACATTTTTGGCTATAGAATCCATATTTTTCCGAAGTCCCGAAGATTTTGATTTAATACTTTTAAAAACATATTGAAGATTCTTAAACTATATTCCGCTTGTCGAATTTGAGAAAATATGGTCTAAAATCAAAACTTTCATATAAAATGGGTCGAATTCGGGAGGATGTGTACCATGACTAATTCAGTTATTGAGCTTGTTTTTTATCTTAAAGTCATCTCTGTGAAGTTGTCTTTCAGAAAAGTGCAAAATTATTATTTGTTGTTAAAGAAAATTTTATTTTAGATAAAAAAGAGTGTAGATACTTTTGCGGCTAAAAAAACACAAAAAGTCGTCTTTTTTGCAATTTTCAAATTCAAAATCGTTTATTTTTGACCCGGTAAAGATATCGACTTCAATTTCTGTTATTCAATAGATAATTTTGTTCTTTAACTAGATAGGAAAAAAACTAATAAAATCGGTCGAAAATACTAGAATATATATGAAAAAACTGGACCAATAACATACAAAATTATGGTGTTTAAAAATTCAAACGCAAATAACTTGAAAACTGTAAGAGATAAATAGGACATGTAAGCATTTTTTATAGGTCTTATCAGGGCCTACAGCAATATATAAAAATATTTGAAATCGGACGAGAAACAAAAATTTGGCAAGCGATTAAAAATTTTTTATGTCAGAGGTACCTAACTTTGAGCCCCCCCTAGCTCCGCCCCTGAGGGGTTTGTTGTGCCCCCTTCCAAAACTTAACATTGTACACTCCTCTGCTACGCCTATACCAAATTTCATGAAAATGCAATCAACCGATCAGAAGTTACAGATTTATTTCCAAAAAATTTCAATTCTGCCCCACTGTGCTTTGATTTTAAATTTTCCAAAGTTGGCAGCCGATTGCAAAAAGTAAAAAGGTAACGGTAATGGTATTAGGGTTATTTCGGTAAGTGTATTTTAGCGGTAATGATACTTTCAGTTATCTTGGTAACGGTATTTTAGCGTTATCGGTATTTCGAGGTATTTCGATAATGGTATTTAAAGAGTAACGGGTTTTTTTCAGAAATTTCGAAGTTATCGGTTCACAACAATGAAATATAAAGTGGAATCTAGTATTAAAACGTTTTATTTTAATTTTATTAAAACTAATTATTTTTTCAAAACGTGTAATAACGGTAATGGTATTTTACAGATAACGATAGTTTGATCTATTTCGTTAAAAGTACTTTAGCGGTAACAGTATTTCAAATTATTTAGTCGCGTTGAATGGATTTGTTTTAGGGGTAAGGGTATTTTAGCGGTAACGGTCAATAACCTTGAAATTTTCACTCTTTCAGAAAAATATCACAACATGTCATATGGCAATTCCTTAAGGTTTATTTAATGTTCGTTTCGAATTTGCCTTTTTTGTTAATATGATGATTTCTGTGGTAAAAAGGGAAAAAATACATAATTTATTTTCATTACTTTTTAGGAAACAGTTTTTTAGGTTTTAAATTGGAATTAAAGGTCGTAGGTATAAAATTTTGAATTATCTATCGTGTAAATATATAGGTAATGCGTATATAGGTATATTTTTCAAACCGATATGTATATTGACTTTCGAAAAATATAGCAAAAAATTAATGGTGTTGTTTATAAAATTAATATTTTGTTTAAATAATATCTCAAGTTATATAGTTTTTCCAAAATGGAATTTTAAAATATATTATGAATATGTTGAATCCAAAATACTATGAAAATAAGAGTTATGTCTTAAAAACTATATATTTCAAATAAGTATATTAAATTCAGTTATGAATTTTGTTATAGGAAATATGGAACAAATGTGATTATACAATTTTTACATTTCGAGAAAAGGAAAAGGAGGAAAGTAAAATCAAACGAATTATTTTGTTATTTAGGCCACTATCTTCTAAAGTAATGGACAGATTTTTTATACAAAATTTACACAATAAGTAATAAGATACAACCTAAAATAAGTTATGTAGTTTTTCCTTTTGGGGACAGCAAAAATAAAACTGAAAAAGAACTGAAGCACATAATGCTGAAGAAGAGCTGCAGAAGTTCTTTCTGATAGGATGTTCTTCTTTTATGCTTCTTGTTCATTGCTTTTTAAGTACTTCTCTTAAAACTATATTTATGAAATTTTTTAATAAAAATATGGTTTTAGCTTTGTTCATAGATAATGAAAATGCCTTTCAGTTTGTGAAATTTGTATTTGCTTAGAAATTATTCACATTTTTCCTGCTAAAAATAGATACATTTACACTTTTTTGGAAGTATTTTTATTAACTTCCAATTGAAAAAAGTTCTTTTTTGGAAGCAATTGCTCGTTTTTCTGCTGGGACTATAAATGATTTCTTATATATTTTCATAAGTCCTGGAAATTCTCATAATAATCCACAGAAAAAGTTCCTAATATATTTTTCATTTTATTTCAAATATAAACAAAATCTCTGCACAATTATCTCTGCTAGATACTACTTCGACTATTAACATATTAATATTGTCAAGAATTTAATCATACATGTAGAATAATTTTATTCTAAAAAAAATTATTTGGAATAATAAAAAGTCTTTTTTTTTTTGTTAAGTAGGGATTTTTTTGGTAATTTTTTTTTAAATTTTGGGGTTGACTAAAAAAAGTATCTGACAGCCATAAAGTATTCTAATAAATCCTGAAAGACATCGTTATTTTCAATTAGTCACGTAGTAAACATGCCCTTTTCATTTAAGAATTTTGCACTTTTTAGCACAATTTTTATAAAAATGTTTTTTAAAATGTAAAACAATCATTAAAGAGGAACAATTAAAAAAAAAAACAAAATACCCATGCATATACACACAAACAATCTTTCGTATATGTGTATTTTTTGACAGTTTATCTTATAAGATAGTAGTGCAGAGAAATCTTATCTCAACAGTCTCATAATACTTCTTATAATACTAATATTTGAAGACTCTAAAAATGCTTAGATTCAAATTGAGAATGTCGGATTTGTCAAAAAAAAAAAAAATTCTCCTGATCAACTAATTATTTTCTATCTAGAGTAAACGGAAGTTACAACGGACTCCGTTTGACAGATATTGCTTCTTATTTTAAGCCTACAGAAATATATCAATTTATAAACTCCTTTACTTACATTGTTATAATTGCCCAAAAAAAAGCTATAATTTAATTTACATATATCGAACCAATTTACCATAACTAACGAGCCTAAGTTATGGAGTATAAATCTAAAACTTCGGGTGTTTCTTTTCCGACTACAATTCAATTGAATAAGAACGTAAACAGAGAAATTATAAGAAATAATAATCTGTGACCATCTGTTAAATATTTAATTATTTTAAAGTTATCGATTCGACAGTTAATTCATTCGACATTAAATAATAAAAATATATTTATTATCGATTTTGTGAAATTCTGATAACTTTACTATTTTATAAGATAAAAAAAGAGAAGAAAACCCATAACAATTAGTAAAAGAAGAAAAAATCTTCAGTATAGTTTATAAAATTATGCTGGTTATTCTTGAAAACGTGTCGAAGAAGTGAAGATTTCCATTAAAACAAAAACAAAGTTTAAAGAATTATTTTTGATTATCATACAGGTCTGTTCTGAAAATCGCGTGGTTTCAAATCACGCACCGTTTTGAAATCACGTATACGATTTTATGCTGTTCTTCAAATCACGTGATTTTACGGTTTTCGGCGTGGTTTTAATTTTTCGAAAACACGAGAAAACAGCTGAATTTTTAGTTTTGTGCTACGTTTGTTTACATTATTATTAAAAATAAAAAGTGAAAAATGAGAAAACAAAAATGCCAGGAGCTACTTTATTGGCAGTAATTGCGCGGTGTTCTTATGTTGTCCCCTTTAAAAAAAAGTAGTTTAGTAAAATTTAATTTGTTTAAGATAACATTTGTACTTACATTTTTTTTAATTGGAGCGCAAAGTAAATGTTTTGGCATCAAAAGAAAGTTCAAAACAAAAATACAAATAACTGTTAGTACGTTTAAAAAAATGAATACAGATATAACGAAGTTGCCACTGTTTTCATTGATGAAATTTGTTGCATATTACACTTTCTTATTTTTAAATTTTGCAAAAACCTATCCAATTATTGAATATTATTAAATTTTTTAGCAACAATAATTAAATTTTGTCTTAAATAAAGAACAGGATGGTATAACTTCAATATAGCTTACGTGACATTTTACGACTGTGTCAATTTGGCAACCTCAAAAATATATTCGAAAAAACAAAGCAGCTGACTGCTAAAGAGAAAAAGTAAATCACAAACATTGGTAAACAAAGAAAAACAATTTTTTACAAAACAAGCAGTGTCCTTAGAATTTTGTTAATATTTATGTAAAATCTTATTTTATTACAAAAGTAAATAGAAGACATATCATACTAAATACAAATTAACATTTTTAGTGAATTCTCTACAAATAACATAGAAAAAATAGATACGTGATTTCAAATCGTCAGTCATTTAGCTTACCGGTTTAAAATCGAGTGATTTCAATTTTTTTTTTGTGCGCAGAATACCTTTTGCGTGATTTGAAATCACTTTGAGAAAAAGTGATTTTCAGAACACCCCTGATACATTTCTAAAACATTGTTGCCAGATTTGCCGATTTATCTTCATTTTGACGATTTTTTTATTGTAAAAATTCTAAAGTGCGATTTGACGACTTTTGTTCAAAAAATTATGATTTCACGAAATGTTCACTCACGCCAATTTTTCTTGCTTAAATCTGATTTTGTATTGTATTAGATAGAGAGAGAAAAGGACTATAAGAAGTTTAAACTTTTACTTTCAAATTCGTTTGCAATTTAACCAGTATTGGTAAGACAAAATTTTTGTGTGAAAAAAAAATATTTTTTATATATACATATGTATGTAAGTGAAATATTAATCATAAATAAAAAAAGTTTAAAAAAATGTTTAGTATAAAATTTAATTGAAAATACAACCAATACATATGATTTTTTGTGTAATTCTTTCAATTCTAGTTTATTTTGCCGTAAATTAGGATCAACGGCCACTTGATTATTAAATAATTTTTATAATGATTCAGTATTACTTTCAATTGTGAATTGTAAAAAATGTTGACCACTCGTTCTTAGTTTACGAGTTATGGATGTCTAAAGTTTTGATATATTTTTCTGAATATCTTTAATAATACATATGCGGTTTAAATCATATTAATACTGTTTATAAGTTGAAATACCTTTTGAATGGTATATATTATGACAATATTCACCAAATCCTTGAGAGGATTTAAGCAATTTTAATTTTTTATTGCTATACCGCAACTTACAAAATTTTGTTATTTCTAAAAAAAAGTTTATTCTGTTAATACACGTATATATAGGAGAAAGTCTCTGAGTCCGGCCGGCTACACCGAAAAAAAAACGTTATTAACGATAAAAAGAAAATATTTTTATTTTAACTGGGCCGGTAATCTTAATTTTGTTCCTATTTATCAAATTTTGTATAATATAAAACTTCTAGCAATGTTTTATATTATGGCAAAGTTTATTTAATAAACAAATAGTTTCAAAGCTTAATATTATTTTTTTTTAATATGACCATAAATAGCTAAAAAGATATGCATTTTATTTTCCGGATTTTTTTACGATTTCAAAAATATTATGCCGATTTTGACGTTTATGTTTTTTTTTTTTTTTGTCGAATTTTATACTATAATTATCTGGCAACAGTGTTCTAAAATGGAATTTACCGTTTTTAAAAGTTAAAATTCGTGTTAAATTTCTCACGTTTATTCCATTTTAGAAATGTATGGTAAACAAAAACAATTTTTTAAATTTTGTTTTTGCTTTAATGGAAATTTTCATTCCTTTTTCGCGTTTTCAAGAATAGTCACCAATATTTGTAGGTTTTTAATCTGGTACAACATCTTTAACAAACGAATAACATAACAATCAATTATAATTAACTAACCACGGCAAATCCCGCAGTCAAAATCTCTAAGTGATTTCGTTGGAATGTATAATTTGCATACGAAAAAGATATATATATATATTTGTTCTCATCAATAAATTACATCAATAAATTTATCAATATCTAACGTGCTTTAAAAAATGTAAGTGAAGAAAGAAGTTTGGAAGGGGGGCACAATAAACCCCACAGGGGCGGAGCTAAGCAAAGTTAGGTACCTCTGACATAAAAAATTTTTAATCGCTTGCCAAAATTTGTTTTTATATATTACTGTAGGCCCTGATAAGGCCTATAAAAGACATGCTTACATATCCTATTTATCTCTTATAGTATTCGAGTTATTTGCGTTTGAATTTTTAAGCACCATAATTTTGCATGCTCTTGGTCCAGTTTTTTTCATATGTATCCTAGTATTTCCGACCGATTTTATTAGTTTTTTTCTTATCTAGTTAGAAAACAAAATTATGTATTGAATAAAAAAAATTTGAAGTAGATATCTTTACCGAGTCCAAAAATAAACGATTTTGAATTTGAAAATTGCAAAAGGAAGAAATAAAATTTTCTTTAGCTTTAAGATAAAAAATAAGCCCAATAACTCAATTGGTCATGGTACACACCCTCCCGAATTCAAATTCAGGAAAACCCTACCCCTGATTGAAATTTGGTTAACGCGCTTTTATTTACATTAATAAGATCCACATTTCTTGCAAATTTCATTGAGATATCTTTATAAACAAATATGTTATTACAATTAAGAAATTTGTATTTTCTCCAAAACCCCAAATTGGGCCTTTTGTTTGGTTTATTTCTAAATGTATTCCAAATTAAGCTTATCCTTTAGCATATTTAATTTCCAATCTTTTGCAAAAAGATTCAAGTCAATATCATGCCTCATTTCAGAAATATGCCGCGTTTAAACTTTTATATTTCAAATTTATTGTATATATGACTATATTTTTACAAACTTGCAACTTTTTCGTGAATTATTACTTAGATCAGAAATATATAAATTTTTAACCATCACGAATAGATAAATACATTTTTTAAATTTAGGTAAACACCATAAATGTAAACTAATAAAATACTTATTGTTAAAATAGACATTTTTTGTTTGTTTTGTTATTTTAAATTCATTAATAGAAATATATGAATGCTTAGAAAAGGATAAAGATTTAGTTAAATTTGGGAAATGTGGCAACCCTATTAAAAATGAAAAATATTTATTAATTATTTTTATAAAAATATTTTGTGTGTAGATATTATTAAAAATATACAGAAATATTTATAATTTTCTAACTAATTATTCACGCAAAGCTAAAGGCAAAGGTTTGCAAGCTTGTAAAAATGTAGTCATATATACAATAAATTGGAAATATAAAAGTTTAAAGGCGTATAATTCTGAAATGAGGCATGGTATTGACTTGAATCTTTTGCCAAAAGATCGGAAATTATATATGCTAAAGGATGGGCTTAATATTAATAATACATAATACATATTTTTAAAATTTCTTTCGCTATTTAGAAATAAACCAATCAAAAGGCCCAATTTGGGGTTTTGGAGAAAATACAATCCTGTTAATGTAAATAAAAGCGCATTAACCAAATTTCAATCAGGGGTAGGGTTTTCCTGAATTCCCAAAAAACTAATCAAAATTCCCAAAAATAGGATTTTTTACATTTATGGCTATAGAATCCACATTTTTCCGAAGTCCCGCAGATTTTGATTTAAAACTTTTAACAACATATTGAGGATTCTCAAAAATATATTCCGCTTGTCGATTCGTGCTTTGTTGGGATTTGAAAAAAAATGGTCTAAATTCAAAACTTTCATATAAAATGGGTCGTATTCGGGAGGGTGTGTACCATGACCCATTAAGTTATTGGGCTTGTTTTTTATTTTAAAGTCATCTCTGTGAAGTTGCCTTTCAGAAAAGTGTAAAATTAATATATGTTGCTAAAGAAAATTTTATTTTAGATGAAAAAGAGTGTAGATACTTTTTCGGCTAAAAAAAAACACAAAAAGTCGTATTTTTTGCAATTTTCAAATTCAAAATCGTTTATTTTTGGACTCGGTAAAGATATCGACTTCAATTTTTTTTATTCAATAGATAATTTTGTTCTTTAAGTAGATAGGAAAAAAAACTAATAAAATCGGTCGGAAATACTAGGATATATGTGAAAAAATGGACCAAGAACATACAAAATTATGGTGCTTAAAAATTCAAACGCAAATAACTTGAAAACTATAAGAGATAAATAGGACATGTAAGCATTTTTTATAGGTCTTATCAGGTCCTACAACAATATATACAAATATTTGAAATCGGACGAGAAACAAAAATTTGGCAAGCGATTAAAAATTTTTTATGTCAGAGGTACCTAACTTTGAGCCCCCACTCCGCCACTGAGGGGTTTGTTGTGCCCCCCTTCCAAACATAACATTGTACGCTCCTCCGGTATGCCTATACCAAATTTCATAAAAATCGAACCAGTCGATCAGAACTTACAGATTTATTTCCAAAAAATTTCGATTCTGCCCCACTGTGCACTATACCTCATTACATATGTAAATATTAACATTACCTTTTATTCAAATGCAAACTGTTATACATAACATTAATAATATTTAATCATTTTAATAGCAATTTACTTTTACTTTCCTGCACCGTATATTAAGTCTTATTGATTTTTGAATAATGATTAAAATGAAATATTAAAGATATAAAATGTAAAGTGCATGAATAGTTAAATGTATAATATAAATATGATAGTTTATTTTATAAAAACAAAGTATTTGTACATTAGTAGGTGTATTGTTTAAACAAACTTTTCTAACAAGTATATATTTCTTTTAACAGCTGGGATGATTTTAGCTCAAACATCGAAGACAAAACAAAAAATCAAAACACAAACTCGCATAGCAAAATTCGTAATAAAATATATGGCTTTGTATACTTAAACAAATAACATCGTATTGCAATAAATTGTGAAATGTATCGTAAGTTTAATCGATTTTGAGAATTAATTTTTACATTTAAATATTATTTACATATACTAATTATTTTATAACTTAAAATTTTAAGAATCATCTTACGTTAAGATAAATTTGTTAAAAATTTTTGTGTTAATTCTCGATATTTCATTTCAATTTACGACACTACAATCACTTCGATATATCTAACAGAATTATTATTTTAAATAAAATAGACTGGACTCATTTAAAGGGAATGTCACCAGAAAGACTTATGATCTAATTATTTTATTTCGAACACTAAAGTATTCGATTATATAGAGTGTGGTATTATTTTTATAGTGTTCAGAGTGAGAAAACAACTTTCACCTATGCAAAATCAATATATAAATAAGTATGTACGTTATTTTTTATTTTATTGTTATTATTTTTTTTCTTTTTTTATTTCATTGGAAAAAAGTCTTGGAAATTATAATTATTTCGGTTCCTATTTTGTTGCTCTAATAGTTTTAATATAGTAATATAGTAAGTAATAGTTTTAATATAATAAGAATTACAAGCAAAGCTATATTAAGACTATCTTGATGTAAAATTCTTTGGTTTTGATTTGACAGAAAACTCGTATAAAAATTGCAACATCCGAAATTTCTGGGTTTTTGCCTTTAACATTTTTGTTCATAAAGTGATTTTATTTTATTTTTTTTTTTTTTCAATAACAAACCTCATATAATAGAAATAATTGGGCCAATTATATCCCCCTAGGTGATCCTCCCCAAACCTTATCGTGCTTTCACGAGACAGATGGACATAGCTATAGAGGTCGCAGAATATATATAGTAGTTTATTAGACGAATATTCCGATATATGACAAATTCAATATACTTTACATCTTTTTTAATGGTGAGTATAAAAGACATTTGTAGTTCTGTTACTTATGTATATTGATGTCCTGGCAGGTACACTATATTTGTATGTGTGACAAAACAGTAAAGACATCAAAAATTAAAATGCGTCAGATATATCATGCTTTCTCAAATAGGCAGACACATTTACTTGCTATAAAAAAAATAGTAAGGGTCCTCGTGAAAACGCGTAAAACTCTCGCAAACCATGCAATGTGTGCAAGTTTGCACACTCGAAAATGAACTGTCAAAAATTTTATGGAAATTATTTTGCACAACACTTATTATTTAGTCTCGCACATCATTTGAAAAGGGGGTTCATAAAAAATACGAATCTTAAGAGTTTGAATGAGTATCCCCAATAATAAAAAAATAACTATTCGTTCGTATACATAAATATGTCAATGTTTTAGCATTTGAAAAATCTATTGACTCTCATGAAGTTGCAAAACCATAGAAAAGATTTTGGATCTTCTACTTGTCACAGTACATTTAAAATGGATTTTAAAACAGTTTAACAAGTAATATGTGGAACAGATTTATAAGATTAAAATTGAAACATATTATTCGACTTATTGTAAAAACCGGTTTTCAAATACTTTTTAACATCCAGTTTTCGTTTTTTTCTAACAAAAACCGGTTCGACCGGTTTTTAATTTAACTTATTTTTATTATTTCAATCATTTAAAAGCACTTCATTAAAAGTATTTTTTTTTTTGCGAAAAACAGAAAAATATTGTTACAAAAATTAGTTTTATAAGTTTAAATTAACGATATTAGAATTTCCTACTTTGTAACGTATTGAGATTTTATGGAAAGCTTTTTGTTTGTTTTGATGCGGACTGCGGACGAACAAATAGGTGCAGACTTTATGGCTTACAACTTTTACTGTGCGTGAAAAAAAATTGGTACCGTTATTTTGCTTACATTTGTTATTATTCTCAGTAACTACATGCTAAATTTTGTAGTAATTGTATAATTATTGTAATAGCATGATTTAAAAGAGTTCACGATCACCGAAAGGAACCCTGATAACAGAAGAAAAATATGGTTTACAGATTAAAGGATCGGAGAAAAGAATACGAATTTTAAGCAAAGTTATGGGTGGAATGCGATTCATGCTTTAAATTGCTACATATTTTTTTTTTTTTTTATCAAAAAAGTTGAAAATGTGGCCTGAAGACCAACAAAATAAAAAAAAGTTATTAATACGAATGATAGAAAATATGTGCAGTTTTTGGTCCGGCGAGCCATTTGTACGTGCGGAGAAAACAATTCATCCATAACATTTGACACTGTTAGCAAAGAAATGTACGCAAATGAGTGGTGTTGGAAAAGATTTCTTCTTATCATTAGAAAACACGACGAATTCTAATAAACTGAGTGGTGTCTAAGTAAAAAACTACAATTTTAAAAATAGTGTAGTTTTTATAATTTTATTACTGCTGCTACCTTCACATATATGTAAGTAATAATAGTTTTGCTTATATTCATAAAGGGAAACTGCTAAGTTCTTTGCTTAGTTTTAAAATTAGTAAATAGAGTAGCAAAAGAGAACAGAGGGATCAGTAAAGGTAGCAGTTGAAGTAGTTTAATAAATAATTTAGTATCTTTAAATATCATTGTAAAGTATAAAATACAAAGCGTGTAGTGTAGTGGTTATCTTTATTAAATACTCAGTGAAGGTAGTAGAAAACCTAAAAAAAATTGTAAGGGAAGCAGTTATAAAACTTAAACTGCAAATGGAGTGTTAGCCAATTATTTTATTATTAAAACTATAATTTCAACAGAAACAAAAAATTCACTCTGATTCTAATTGTAGCTGAAAAGTTTATTAAGCAGCTTCTAATAATTGCAAATCGACTTAAATTTCTTAGTGCAAAAAATTAAAAACAATGTTTCGTATTAGCTGGTTATCAAAAATAATAATAATAATAATAATAATAATTCTAAAATAAGGAAATGAAACGTAACCTAAAATATTCGATATTGTCGAACAGTTCGAGACAAAAAAAGGTTTGAAAAGCCCTGAAAATAGAAAATTACCGGTTTTTCGAATTACTAAAAAAACCGGTTTGATAACCCTACCCGTTATCTTGAAAATACAAAATAACTGCATATAAGAACATTTTAGAAGACTATGAGGTCTGTATTGATATCTATTTGGTATTCGAATTTAGAAAATTACTTTTAGGAAGGATCTCGGAAATTTCTGTACCTAGTACAGATTTGTAGGGATCGTTCTCTTTCTTGCTGGATTATTTGCCTAAGAATCTCATTGAACCAGGATATGATTTCTCGACAATTTATATAATGAAACAGCGTATATGTATGTCTATAGTTAATGTATGGTATAATTATCGTTACAATTTCACAGGGCCGTCCTCAAATATAACGGGAACTAGAAAACATTAAATCAAACTTAAAATTCGCTATAACTCCAAAACTGATGATGGCACATAAAAATAAACTTCAGCAAAATTTTAGAAAATTTTGTAATCCATAAATGTCGTATTGCTAATAACTTATTTTTGGGAGTTTTAACCGCAAATATATCACTTAGCGTACATACGATTAGCGGTAACTTTTCATAGCATGTAGGAGACACTAAGACGAAATTATGTGGCAAAATACACTTTCCTGAAAGTATTATTTTAAAAACAAGAAAAACGTTGATGGTTTTTGATACACCTTGTAAAATAACTTTGAGATCCAAAATTTTAGGTCCTTCATCCAAAGGCAAAAAAATAATTTACAATTTTTAAATTCAAACCATCTATCAGTCGGGAGGCAATACTCAAACAGACTACACAAACAAGAGACCAATGAAATATGTCAAAAAAAAAATATTTTCAAACCGTATGGTTTATTTGACACTTTTTTTAATTGACAATCATGGTAATTTAGGTTAGGGAAAAAATTATATTCAAATAACAACGAGTATGTGTTTTTCAATTATGTTTTATGGATAGGGTTTTTTTTTTTTTTTTTTTTGAAAATTGGATATCGGGAACTTTTTAGGAAATTACTAATATATTTATTCCCTTCTTTCAGAAAATTTTATAGATAATAACATACAAAGGTTCGCGGCAAAATAACAAGGTCACTTTTATTCAAGCACCCGAAAACTTTTTAATTTTATTTTTCAATTATAATAAATGTCTTTACTGTTTAAAAAATTTTTTCATTTGTTCCAAAATAAAAAAAAAAAAAAAAAAAAAAAAATTTGAGGGATTTTTATTTTCTAATATAAATATCTATCATGATGAAAAACTAAATATCTTTTAAAGTAAATATCAGTATAAAAACATTTTCAAATTATTGTTTTCCTATTCATTCTTTTTTTTTTTTTTTTTGTTTCAAAAAATATTTTCTACTCCCTACAAACAAAATAATACGAATGTGATTCGAATTCGTATTGCTGAGAAGAAAAAATTTATTGCCGCATTAATCACATTCATATTTGCGGAAGTTTCTCCCATCGGGAAAGATTGTGCTTCACAGGTGATACATCTGAGGAATAAGAAATCAAAACGTCTGGAAGAAAAATAGGGAATATAGCTAAATAATCATCTAGGTGAAAAAAAAAATATACCGCCAGATAATCTTCAGGAAGATGCAATAATAATATATATAAAAATTATCACTAAATAGATCTTGAAATAACGTAATAAAGAAACATTTACATCTGGTAAAGCATGCATGCGCATGAATCTTAACATCATAAAGCATGAAAACTAAAATGCTCACATAAAATATACATTGTTTTTCTGAAAGGCAATCAAATAGCTTCACTTCAATATATGAAGTGAATTTGAAAAATTTTCAGCAACTGAAAAAATTGTGACTGAAAAATAAAAGTATTGCATTAATTTCTTCCGGAGGATCTCATTGGGATATCACCAATTTATATACGGAGATACTGAAAAAGGCGATATTTTAAAGATAAAAAAATAAAAATTTTATACATTAATATTAGAAATAATATATATAATAATGTTAGAAAAATATTGCTTTAATGATTTTCATCATTAAAAGGGAGATATTGCGTAAATTTCTTCTAGAAAGATATCTTCCAAATGTTTGTAGGGCTATTTTATTTATTTGAATGTTGTATATTTGTATTATGTGGATACATTTTAAATATTTTTTTATTCAATGAAATTGTTGTTTACATTTTTTTCATCCGATGAAACTGTTGTAATAAATATCACAAACCATTTTTTTCATTTTGTATTTCGATCAAGATGAAAAAAAACTATTGATGAAAATAAACAAATTTAGATGAATTTGTATTATTTTTTGACCAAAAAAGATTGTTTTTCGATTGAAATGATTGGGTTTTTAGCATTAAAATCCGGTCTCTATTTTTATTTGCCCCGTGTAATAAAAAGTGCAAGGTGTTCCTACATGCACCGTTTGGTATTAGTTATTTGACATTTGATCTTTTTTTTTATAAACATAAAAGCTAAAAATTTGCACTTTCCAATAAGTCAAAATTATAACGTCAGTTCATTTTTTTCCATTAAAATCAAATTTGTGGCAATTTACTCCTTGATTATTTTTATTAATTGATTTATAGAATTCATCCCAATTTTAAAAATTTCCACTTTTGTCTATCCCACTGAATTATCATTATCGTTTTCGAAGATAAAAGTGCGCAATTAATTTTAAAAAGAGTCCAAAAAAGAAAAACAAAATAATTTTAAAAATTACATGACTAAAAGTAGAAGTTTAATGTAACTTTCTAAATGCAATAAAAATTACAGATAATTTGTTTAGCTTGGACAATTCTCTTTAAGGAAATATTGAGTGCGCATGAAAAAATTAGTGACTTAAAATTTTTGCTTTATAAACTGATGTACATTGAAAATGAAATACATTTATCATTATTAACCATGATGTATATGTACCAAAGGAGCGCAATCAACTAATCTGCTCAAAACTCCGGTCAATTTAATGTATTGGGCTTTATTCAACAAATATTTAAAGGATAATAAAAGCTTAAGAATATACACGTTCTAGTAAAAAGTTCGTTTTTCTAAATCCCAATAAGAATTAAATCGTCGGTGCTGTATAATTTTATGATTTTTTATTCTTATCGCATCTTGTATCATTATTTGTCATACATACGTTCACCCACCAAAGCGTTTTGTATTATCTCAAGGGGTTTCGAAGTTAAAAAAAAAAAACTTTTTGATTTTCACTACACATAGGACTTTTTTAAGAACAAAAAACAAAAATATTAAAAAAAAAAAATTGAAGGTTTCTTACACTAAAGATCATATGTATAGTTTTTAATTTCAAAAGATATCGATTTTTATTCAAAGCATAAAATACTCAAATGTCTTAACGAAAAATACTAGAATCAAAAATGAAAAAAAGTTTGCGAATTGAAAATTTTTTTTATTCGTTCTCCTCAAAAGAAGTAAAAACACATAGAACTTTACGTCGTCGCACCAACAAAATTATTATTTCAAATTTCATAAAAAAAAGATAACCCATCCATTGGTATAAATTTTACAATCAGAATTTTATACGCAAGTTTTTTCTTACTCACTTTTTAGTATTTCAATTACAAAATGTTATTTACTTTATTTCGGAAAGACCATTTCAAATTAAAAAAAAAAATAATAATAATTTCTCAAAAGTTGTAACGTGAAATAAAAATTTTTAATTTTGAAATTATGCACACCAAAATTCATTATTTTTTCAGAGTAAAACTTATATGTAAGTATAAATTAAAACTTTTTTTTAAATGGATTAAACCGAAAATCGGGATACTTTCATACATATTCAAATACAGTTTTTTTTTTTTTTTTTTTTTTTTGAGAACACATCATTTATTTAATTTATAAGGAAAAGTGTGCTTATAAAGTGCTGCCAACACAAGTGTTTTTTATTTACAAATGAATAAAACTTCAAAACTACATGGATGCGAGCGACTTTTAGAATTTCTCATTTTTAATCAGCATTAAACTATCAGAGTAATTATTTTTGATATACACTATTCACGAAAATGAAAGTGTTTCCTACGTAATATAATAAATGGCTTCATATACTGTATCGATTTATTTATAAAATAACTAGGTTAGGTTAAATGGGCATCTGTGAACATATAACATAAAAACAGCTTACTTGGGTCCTATTGGTCCTGTTGTGTTACCCTATATGCATTTTTTAAAAGATATTGATAATTTTTTAAAAACGAAACATACACATCTTAATAATTTCACAAAATAAATTCCCAAAATGTTTTCCCAGCAACTAAATTGTTTAGAAATAAAAAAAACCCCAGCTGCATACAAAAAAATTATTATGAACGCAAGTTGAAAAACAAAATGATTCTTTGATATTTTGTCTATTCGGATTAAAAAGCTTTTCAAACTATCTTTAAACACACAAATTATTAATAAAATTTTTATTATTTACAATTTTTATATTAAATACTTAATATAAGTAAAGTTTTCCATCTCTGTAAATAAAATAATTTACTCACTACAAATAGCCAATGTTAACTTTTATCCAAACTTTTTTTCTATTAAAAACCGAAGTTTGCTAAAATTGAATTCCAATACAACTTTCGTTCTTTGCTCTAACTCAAATTTATTAAATTGTGAAACATAACCTGGAAAAAGTTAAAGGAAATAAAACTTTAATTATAACTTACCTTTAAATTAATTACTTACCATTTAAACTTCATCAAATTCATCCTAAATTGGTAAGAATCATAATCCCGCAATCCCTAAATTAAAGAAAGTTTAATAACCCTGTTTCTTTCAACATCTCAATTATAGATTGGCTCATTTAATCTAATTAATCCCCTATCCCGCAGCCAAAATATAAAGAGATTTAGTAATAAATCATCATAACATTACATGGTCAATGAATAAGTAGATCAAAGCTCATCAGTCAATGTTAAAACACCAAACAGTAGGTGACGTGCATTTCAAATTAAAAAACATATTATCACATATACATATATATATAAGTGGAAGATCAAACGCGTAAAAACCTAAAAACGTAAAAAAACCTAGAAACGTAGAAAAAACAAGCCGTGAAACGTTAAAAGGTCAACGCGATAAATAAAGAAATACTTTATAAAGACAAAAAATACCGTGTAAGAAAAAAAAAAGCACCTAAAAATTACATTTTTTATGTTTAAATTATTATAAAAATAATCCTAAAATCTTAACCGTAAAAAAGTGTGCATACGTACATATCCATATGTGAAACATTTCCTTATCGCCATATTGTCCGCCAAATTTAAATAAAATCAAATAACGTTCATAAGATAGTTTCACATTAACGGTGTCTTATACATAAGTCAGTAAAAAGTAAATAAATACAGTTTAAAACTTCATGCATATAAGTTCAATATATAAAAAGTAAAAATCTTTTCCTTAATTGATTCAAGTAAATAACATCACCTAAAAGTTACCCCTTTTCTTATATGTACATAATAAAAAGCAAAAGAAATTGCAAGTGGAAGATCAAAAGAATAAAAAGAGCCATTACATTTGTGTAAAATAAAAGTTATTTCTCCTACATGTTAAAGAAGCTGAGAGAAGGAAAAATATATTGTTGTATGTTTGTTTGGCAGTGAATATATACATAAGGTATTTACAAAATTTTATAATTATTTGTTCATACTAATTAAAAAAAAAAAAGTGCATACAAAGTTACAACTGAAGAATTAAAAAAGAGAAAAAAAAAATTAAAATTAGAATTTATTTTTACGTTGTAAACTTTACAAACATAAATTGATCAGACAAACATAAATAATTTGATTACATTGCCTCAAAAATCAATTATTGTTGCTCTTCCTACTAATAAAAAACAAAAGTTTTTTTATTAAAAGTGGTGGTTTATTTATTATTTATGCATTCAAAAAATTATTTTGGTAAATTCAACAGAAAAATTGAAAAACAGATCACATACATTTCATTTTAATCAAATGAAAACTCACCTCTTTATTACTGTTAGTTTTTTTCAAATAATATAATTAAAAATAAATTTCTGCTTAACACATGTATATTTTTATTACATTTTAATTTAACTAAAAATTCCCTAATAAACTACAAACAAATGCTTGGAAAAAATTTTGAGTGTACTAACATATCATTCTCTTTGTTAATAAATAAAAGTAAACAAGTATTTGTATTCCCACTTTATGAATTCTTAAGTAAGTGGAGTTGCAAATTCTCTTTAAGATCCAAATCTCTTTTCTATAATAAAGTTCAATATAAAGAAATAGGAAAGTAACACATTACCCAGAGAAATCGAAGAGTGAATTCATTTTTCTTATATTTAGCAATAAAAATCAAAGATAAAGCGCACACTTTACAATTTAATGATATTTTCCCAATAAATGAATAAAGTAATTATTATCTATTCTACTGTACATCTACTCCTAGTTGTGCTCGTTTAAAAATTTAAACAAAATTTAAAAACCATTTACTTACATAGTTACCCGTTAAAAAAAAAGAAAAACATACAGTCCATTACGATGAGAAAAGTAAGAAACAACATAAAAAAGAAATAACCCATTAAAGACCTAACGTGCATTTTATTACAAATATTTCGTTGATAAACATAAATAAGCAAAGGATCATCTTAAGAATTAAAGTAAAATTCAATTAAATTTAGCTAATGAAAAGCACAAAAATTTATGATTAAGATTCGAAAATTTTAATTAAACCTAAAATTTATTGGAATTAAAATTCGTTTGAAAATTTGTAGAAATCTTATTTTTCAAAATAAATTAACATCAAGAGTACGCAAAAAATAATAATAATAGGAGCACGAAAATTTAACAAACATCACTGAAATAGGACTTTAGAGTGACATCCCTACTTAAGTTTTTATTTTTTTTCTAACCCCTTATGAAACGAAGTGTATACTACAATTACATGTTTTGAATTTTTTCCTTCGAATCTCCATTATTTAAACAATCTCACACATTTATCTCACAATTCTCATAAATATATCACATTTTGAACAATTCTTATTTGTATTTTCGTAACTGGAAACTATTTATATAACAGGTATCTAGTGCTACTTCTCTGTAGCCCCTATAAGTGCTAACTTACGCTAGATTACAATATCTAATACTTCCCGCTCACATTCACCGTGTTTCATATAGGGAACCAATCTCTTTCTCTTAGTTATTTAATATCACATTATGCTATTGTCTTGCTTTATTTTTAAATAAAGAGAAAAAGTCTTTAATTAATAAACTAATTTTCTTATTCAAACCCTAATCATTTTAATTTGATACTTTCTCAATTCCCTTAATTGAAAATGACAGCTACATCTCGTAACGATTCCATCTCGTCCCCAAAAGAACGGTTCGTATTTAATTGTGACCTTTTCCACCAATTTTGCCAACGATTCCACAGAACTCCCGCAGAGGAACAATCCGAATAAGTGATTGAAGTAAAGTTAAAAGACTTAGACTCAAGATGGACAAAAGTCGATATTTCTTACGAAAGAGTAATGTTGTCTCATGCTAGTGTAGTCACTAAAGAATTTAAAGAAGAGTCCAAGAAAAATTACGATGCATGTGTGAACGCCTATTATCTCTGCACTTCAAAAATCCTCAATTAGATGAAGACAGCGCGATTAGACGCATAGTAGTTTATGATCAAATAAAAATACTATTCGATATTTTACCAGCAACTGGCGAAGATAGTGAGTCAATTAGAAGAATCCAATCTTCCGCAAATGACTCTTTAGCAACCTTTAAAACTCTCGGAGTTGAAGTAGATAGCTGGGCCCTATTGTAATTCGATTAATTTCCACCAAATTATCCGATTTTACCCCCTTTCTATGGGAACAATCTTTACCCTCACCTGTGAAATACCAAAGTTGTCACAAATGTCATAATTTCTAGTAGAAATTCTCGCCCATTTTCTTCCTTATCCGAAGATCCATCGGATTTGACGGCATTATCACCCGGCCACTTTTTGAGAAGTGCTTAACTAATGGTTTTTTCAGATCAAAATTTGCAAAACATGTCGCTTATTAATAGATTGGAAAAACTCAAAGCATTTCACCATCAGTTCTCTATCCTAAAAGCTCTACAAACGCGATATAAGTGGTAGCACTCAATTCCTAATATACAGGAGACCTTGTAGTGGTGATGAACGATTTGCAACCACCATACGAATGGCGATTAGGAAGAGTAAAAAAGACGTACCCTGGCTCAGATAAGAATGTATGTACGGCAGACATTCGCATATCGTCAGGAACTATTGCTAGAGCTATAGTCAAGTTATTTCCTTCCTTATATGAATGATGAATGCGCTGATTAGAAAACAAATTTCAAATTTACATTCATTTTCTATCGTTATTACTTTTCTCAAGATTTACTAATAATTTATTAGTTAGTACTAACTCTTTTCTAAATATAACGCAATTTCTCATTGCATTCAGCTTCACTGTTGACTATAAATTCTTACCCACTAATTCGTATGTTTTCTACTTAAAATTTCTTATTTTCTCCCAGAAACAACCGAAGACTCACAAGCACCCGCCAAAGCCACCCTCAAGAAGCCAGAACTATACGCCAAAACCACCACCGAGGCTCTGCCACAACACATCAGACATCATCACAACACCTCATCACTGTCGGATCTGTAAAAGGTTCCATCCGCTGCGTTTTTGTCATCATTTGTTGCTCTTCCTTGATACATGTAAACCTTCCGAATCAAAAAACGACAAAGAAACAATACCACCAACCAACTGCACCAACAAACACCAAAACCTGAAAGGACACTACAGCCGACACTGTCAGATACTTCAGATGATAAGATTATCGTCGAGGCTATTAAATCTTTGGCGTCGGCGCCATGTTCAAACTATGTTTGAACACACAAATTATTATAAAAAATAAAATTTTATTATTTATAATTTTATATTAAATACTTAATATAAGTAAAGTTTTCCATCTCTGTAAATAACATAATTTACTCACTATAAATAGCCAATGTTAACTTTTATCCAAGCTTCGTTTCTATCAGAAACCGAGGTTTGTTAAAACTGAATTCCAATAAAAGTTAAATTTGCTATTCTACATTCACTACAATAAGTCGTG
This sequence comes from Protocalliphora azurea, assembly GCA_932274085.1. Taxonomy (NCBI): domain Eukaryota; kingdom Metazoa; phylum Arthropoda; class Insecta; order Diptera; family Calliphoridae; genus Protocalliphora; species Protocalliphora azurea. The sequence continues at coordinate 51,715,605 of OW026521.1, read as the reverse complement.
CTTTTATACCTTTGTAATAGTCCTTTGTTCTAACTCAAATTTATTGAATTGTGAGACATAACCTGAAAAATGTTAAAGGAAATAAAACTTTAATTATAACTTACCTTTGAATTAATTACTTACCATTTAAACTTCATCAAATTCATCCTAAATATATAAGAATCATAATCCCGCAATCCTTAAATTAAAGAAAGTTTAATAACCCTGTTTATTTCGTTTCTTTATTTTACCCAATAATTATAATTACTGGAGAGTAATTATAATAAACATCTCAATTATAGATTGGCTCAATTAATCAAATTCATCCCTTACCCCGCAGCCAAAATATAAAAAGATGTAGTAATAAACCTACTTAATATTACACCATGTCTTTATAATTTTTTTAAATTAAATTATTCTAAAAATGTATAAACATATACATACATTTGTTTACAAGTAAAATACTGTGTCCCTCTTCTTCTTTCACCATGATTTGACATAAATTTAAAAAATTTTTTTGTATTTTCCTGTTATTACAAGCGGCTGATTTCTGTCTGCGTATCCTGTGAACCAGTTACAATAGTTGCGTTCGCTTATACAAACATTTTTTCAGTCCAGTAAAAACTTTTACTGGATTTGCATTGGCGTACATAAACTCAACAATACCGTTGGGTGATTTTAATCACAGATAACCCCTTTTTCAAATCACTAGCCACTTTTTTGCAACTCATTTAAAATGAACTAAATTTCCCACTTTTTTACTATTTTCCTCTTTTCTGATAAAGTACGATTTTAGGGGACTTGTATTACATCTGTTACCATTTTACTGAATATAAAATAAAATATACATATAACATCTAGATGATTTTATGCACTTTAGGGCGATTCCTGGAAGTGGGTTTATATGACAGCTATGGTAAATTATGGACGGATTCTCACAAAATTTGACAATGTTGTTTCTACTTACATAAAACTTACTTGATACTAACATTCGTATGGGATTTATGCACGTTAAAGTTATTTTCGGAAGAGGGATTTATATGGAAGCTATGGTCAATTGTGAACCGATCTTTATAAAATTTGGTACAAAAATTGTTACTTATGCATAATTTCTTTGTACCGAATTTCATTGAAATATTCTTATTTTTAAGGCATTTTTTAGTATTTAAACATTTGCATGGAGACTAGGTTAGATAATGGACCGATCATAACCAATTTCAATATTCTTCGTCCCTGTATCATAAAAGTCCTGCTTGCCAAATTTCGTTAAATTATCTTTAGAATTGCGAACCGTACTTTGTGCACAAGGTGTACATGGACTGGCAGCCAGCCAGACGGACGGACATCGTTAGATCGATTTAAAAAGTGATTCTGAGTCGATTGGTATACTTTAAGGTGGGTATTGGATAACGTTTTCTATGGGTTACAAAGATCAGTCGACGCAAATGCGTTTGCTGCTTAAAATACAAAATCATTTTCCGATAATAAATAAAAGGATTAAAGTGTTATGTAATATAACATATAAGTATATCATATGCATTTACCTTTTAAGGTATTAAAATAGTATTATCTTAAAATAGATATTTATTAAAGTTTATGTAAACATGGCTTAAGCCTTTGTGTAAATGTTTTGAATGTATTTTAAAATATATTATAAATAATTGGATATATTATGCCAATTATAATAGACAATACTTAAATCTATTATAAAATAAGTTCCATTAACTGACATGATTAAAAGTTTTATTAAGCTATTGAACAATTTTTGTTCCTGTTAAAATTTGATAAAATATATCTGACTAATCTGGAACCGAAAAAAAAAATGTTCATCCTGCATATTAAAACCAGCTACTTCTAATTGGTTTTCTGAATATTTTCTGAATATTTAGTGATCTTTGCATCCTTTTGATCCTGGCATTGTAATTATTAAACTGTATCCTATTGACTTTTGTTGACGAAATTACTAAATTTACGTTCTACCCTTTTTTGTCCATGATTATTTCTGGTCTCTTGCAGCAACATTATTATATCATTTTTATCTTGCTTGTAGAAGTTGGAATACAAATCATTTTAAAACGGTTCACAGCAAACTTTTTCTATAAGTTTAACATGTTCATATTTTTGTTAATGCCGGCTACATATTATGTAATGATATACTTTAATTTATGTGGCTAAAGTCTCCTGAATATCTGAAGACTTTTCGCACAACCACCGATTTTGAGCATTATTAATGAGATGATAAGATATAGATAATCAAGATTAATATTTTTTAATTAAAAAATTATATATTAATACAAATGCATACATTTTTTTAATTTTAAACTGTTAAAATAAGTTGCACCTTTGTCTTTTTTAAATCTCCCTTTCGTTATATTTTTTCCTAAAAAATCCCATTTTTATTCCACTTTATGACAGTTTTCAACGGTATGATCAAAATCCAATAAAAAGGGTCAAAATTGGGAGAGTAAAATGGCGGTTTATATAAACTGAGTATTTAAAATTTTTAATGGACTTTTCTTGCTTGTTCAGTCAAATTGTATCATATGGTTGCATAAAGTAAACAAAACAAAATGTAAACAAATGTAAACAATGAAAATGTATTTTTGGTGCTCAAAATTTTTTAAAAACAATAAAAGCTGTCGTTCTTTTTTTTTTTTGTATTGGATTTTACAAATTTTCCGTTTGCGTTCTTTTTTGTTTACAAGTTTTGTTTGTTTTTTTTTTTTTTTTTTTTTGAGTTTACTGGATTTTACTGGAAAAGTAAAAGAATGCACCTAATATTACTATCTGGTGCCAAAAAAAAAATAAAAAATAAACAAAACATTTACGATTTTTGATAGAAATTTTTAGTGCATAAAAAAATACAATTTTGAGAACGGAATTTAAAGACGAAGCAGAAAGTTCTTTATGTGATTAATAATAGAATCGTGGGCTTCAAAGTATTTTGGAACTTAAAATTTTATGACCAACAAAGAATTTCTTGCCCTTAAAAAGTATCTTTACCAATGTACACACTTATATCACATTACATGTAGTTCGAAAGTTAGAGTAATAACCAAGTCAACAAAATCTATGCAAAATCATATTTTTCTTTGGCTTGAAATGAACTAAACTGTTAGTTATTTTCTGTTTCAGACAAATAAAAGAATTTTGGCATCGATTTGTTATAGCATATTTTTTCATATTTTGCTCAAAACAGCAAATAATTACGGTGACGCGTAAGTTATTCTCCAACCCAAAGCTACATTACATCTCCTCATTCCTTTTTTGTATGTTGAAATTTATATTAAACGAACAAAGTTGTTTTATATCCTTTCTTTTTAAAAGTTTTTTATTCAATAATTTATGAAAAACAATATTGAAAACTATAAAATGTTAACTTGATTATAAATTATTATTATTATAAACTAACTTGACGACAAGTAATATTCTCACAGCTCGACCATTCTGACTTTTGATCGTCTTGATCAAACTAATTATGTAGTATTGTCGCTTTATATGTAATTATATATATAGGGAATAACAGAACTAATTATTCATTATTTAGCAATAACCACAATAACACAATAACAAGTGACCCAATTCACTGCATTTAAAACAGGAACCTTTAACACGTATTGGTTTTGAACATTGGTTTTTAAAATGACCGAATTGAGAATAGTTAAAACAACGAACTTCTGCTTTCGACTTCTTTAATCCATTTGGTGAGTTATATTTATTAACTGTCTACTCCGACTCCGTATTACTTCTGAACTTATCACATAGTTTCTTATAACGATCATATTGGGTTATCAGCAGCTGCATTGTAGTAGCTTGATATAAAATATTTACAAGTGGTGTTTTATCATTAAGCCCCGAATGAAATCAATTTCCGGAATGAAATCAATTTCCGGCTTTTTCTGGTATCAATCTCGTTTCAATGACATACGGCTGAATACTTTCATTTGATTGTAGCTTTCGTATTTTTAGTTGTTCGTATATGTGTGTGGAGACTTTAACATTATACTTGTGACAAAACTCTATTTAAAAATAAATTATATTTTTCTCATCAAACTTATATTTTAATTTTCAGTCAAAAATTTTCAATTGAATTGTTAAGACCTAAAATATATTTGTAAATTATTTGAAAATAAAATTCTTTTCAAAATAAAATTAAAATCAATAATATGGATTTAACATCTATAATTGCTGACCCGGAATAAAAGGACGGTAAAAAAAAAGATCAAACAAGTAGCTGCGAAATTATGAATTTTTTATAACGTCATAGCGAACAATCAACAGTGAAAAATATCCCAAGATTAAGAGTTAATCAAATTATCAGATAAAATCTAATTATTCATCTTTTTTTGACACAAAATCTCGAATTTTGACATTCTGAAATCGGTGCAGACAATTTTAAATATTTGGAGGTATCTACATATATAATAAAGTGTCTGAATCCTAGCCTGTAATCCTCTTGAAATCAAGACAATAAACTGTCAACTGCTAAGAGTTGCACAATGCTTTGGTTTACTTACAATTACAAAAACTTACAATGTAACGCATTGATACATTAAATTTTAACAGAATCTCAAGTTCATCGGTGAGACCCACATAATCCTTCTCAAATCTCTAAATGATTCAAGAACTTGGCTAAGAATTCCCAAGATATGTCAATTTTCAAAGGTTAAATTTGATATCTTGGGCACTTTTCAATGGCATTGAACCTTCAAAAGAAAACGCAAATTTTGTTTGAAATTTTCATCAAACAAAAGCACTACAAATCTGATTTTAAAAAGTGTTGGAACCGGTATATTTTTGAAAATCAAAACTTTCATAAATCTTAATATGGACCTAAGCTTGCAATAATTATTAATCAAAATATGTTTTAACGAAAATACATTTTCAATTATGTAACATTACAAAAAGGGGGGCGGGGGGTGTTAATGTGGAGACTTCCATATTCTATATTTTAATTTTCAGTCAAAAATTTTCAATTGAATTGTTAAGACCTAAAATATGTTTGTAAATTATATGAAAATAAAATTAAAATAAATAATAAGGATTTAACATCTACATGTGTAACATGGACTTCGATTGCAAAAACTCATCTAAAAGAGCCCGTTTCAGAGAATCATAGTTTGTAAGATACAATGTTCTTGCGTACAATAATGTAGTTCCACATAACAATCTTCGAGCGCATATTAGTTTCATCCGTTCATTACAATTAAATAAAACAAAAGCATCCTCCAAATCACTTATCCATCATTTAACATCATATAAGTCATCTCCAGAAAACTTGGTAACCATTGCTTCAATACTTGTGAAATCAAATGAACAAAATTTTACATCATTATTAAGTATGTCTACTTCATGTTGAATTAACATTAATTCACGTTGTTTTCGCAATTGTTTTATAGCGTTATCAATAGAGCTTTCATTGTTAAATGAGTTAATGGGTGGGTCAATGGAAGAACTAGCTTGAACAAAAGTAGCTGCTTGAACAGCAGCAAATTGAACAGAGGCAGTGAGCTGAATGGATGCAGTTGGTTGAACGGAGGTAACATATTGAGCATCAGTAGTTTGTGTTAATTCAGAAGATTGAACAGAAGACATTGTTGGAACGGAATGGACACATGTTGCATATAGATAAGGATTGATTACCATTGCCTGAACAGAAGTTGTAGTGGATTGGGCCAAAACTCGACGTATCAAAGTTTGAATATTAGAAGAAATATTATGTACAACCGCATTCGTAGATTCGCTTTCTCCAGATATATCTTCAGACAGCTTCATAAATCTCATTAGCATCTGAATTAGTTTTTTGAAACAATGTACGCAGTTGAGCTATTGTTGCACTTTCTGGAAATGCAGTCATCTGTTCTTGTCGTGTTAAATTTCTTCTCTGCATTTTAAACTAAATGTATCCCACTTCTTAAAGCTTTTATAACCTTTCTTTTTTAAAAGTTTTTTATCTAATAATTATAATTTATGAAAAGTAATATTGAAAACTATAAAATGTTAACTTGATTATAAATTATTATAAACTAACTTGACGACAAGTAATATTCTAAAGTTGCAACTTTCGGTATTAAAAATAAATCAGAATTTAAAATTATTTTCATATTCATCAACAAAAATTCAAAAAATGTAACTATAATTATATTTGTCAATGTAATCGACATCAAGAGATGAAAATTGTATTTAATAATTTTTGAATACTCTTTTGTGCAACTACGTGTGCTTAGCATGTGTGGTGAAAGTGGTTTTAGCACTAATACATATAAATTAGGGTTTTTTTTTTGACAACATTGTAAGGTTTTTTTGACAAGACTTTCATTCTTTATATTCTTTGGTTTCATGCTTTTACTGGAATTTTTATTTAAAATTCGAAATAATATTTACATTAAAAAATTGTGTCTTCAAGAGATCTTGCTCTTTGCGACCCCTTATGAATATCCTTACGTACCACCATTAGAGAATTTTAAAATCAAAATTTTAACTACAATTCAGATAGTGTAAACATAGGTTATAATTCTAAAGTTATATTGAACAAAGAAATTCAGAAGCAGATATTTTTAAACGTATGTTATGGCATTTATTTTTATTTAAATTTATTTACTTTATTTAATTTTGAAATTTTCTTTCAGAACCTCGCTCCAATCATTCCTCCAGGTCACAAGATAACAACTCCACGAATACACACAATACATCAAGTGCAAGAAATCCAGCAATTGGTCAAACCAGTGGAAATACGGGAACATTTAGTATGTTTATCGATGAAACACAATTTCCCACGTGGGATGATTAAAACAGATGATCAATTTAATATAGTTTTTAAGATTTTAGTTTAACACAGTTTGAATTGGAACACCATAAAAACAAAAACAACCAATTATCCAACTAACAAATAGCAAATGTGAGAGCAATGCTTAGTTTTACATATTACTGAAAATAAAAAATAAAAAACGTATTAAAAGTGTATTTTTAAATAAAAATTTCGGTTAAAATAAATACATTTCAAATTTCAGTTAAAAACATAATAAACAAACACAGAGAAAATACATACATACTTTGTGAATAATGAATTTGTTGGGGAACATAATATGCTTGTTAACATTAAAAAAATCTTGCAAACAAATTCTTTAGTTACATTTTGCATTTCTCTGTAAACAAATGTTTAATTTTAACCCAAACGCTAATATGTAAATAATCGTAATTAGTCTTTATTTATACTTTATATATATATATATATATATATATATATATATATATATATATATATATAGAATACTTATATATATATATACACACACTCAAATATTATAATATTAGTTAAATTTACCTATATATACTTATATAAATATAAATACATAATATTTATTTAAAAAAATGCGTACATACATAAATACCTATAGAGAATTACAAGAAATTCACAAAAAAAAAAAACGCAAAATTAGTAATTTTTCAATTGACTCAAAATTATACAAATTAAAAAAGATAAATATTTAATAGTTATATATTATATAAAATTTTTAATATATATACATACATACAAATTATGACTTAAAGTTATGTCTAAATATATTAAGTCCCCTGTTGCAGTGTTTGAATTCTTTATAAGGAAAATATTACTTTTGCACAAAAAAAATATTAAAATTATTTTACATAAGTCGAAACATTATGTGATTATAAAGTGACCGCATATCTACAAAAAAGTAAATGAACGCAGTAAAAAAAATTACATAGAAATACAAAAACAATTTGACAGCTCCGCACGTTACGTACATGAAAATTCAGCTGGGCTTACTAGGTTACTTTTTTCTTACACTATGAAGTCGAAACCACTTGCTTTTGTGCTTTTGTGCTTGGAAGTGTCATATTTTCACAGAAAATCCTTGTTTTAGAGCATTTTAAATTGCACATTTTTGCAAATTTTAAACTTAAGTGAAAAATTTTGCAGATTTTGGACCCAACAGAATTTTTTACATAAATTTCTATTAATAAAAATTTCTTTTTAATGTCACATACATTTTTCTAATCCGATTTCCTAATAATTTTGAACTTATAAATTGATAGAAATTTTTCAATTTCCTGATATGAATGTCAGTAGTAAATAATTTAAAATTTAGACAGAAATAATAATATTTTAAGAACATATATATATTTTTTATTTTAAAAGCATATTTTTCGATTATACGAATATTTTTATGCGCATAAAACACTTTTTAGACCATATTTTTGGTTGCCTAGGTAATAACACAATTTTTGGTATAGAAATAACCATTAACTAAAACGCACATGTTATAACTTTGGTAAACATTCACTTTTTAATAAAAACTAAAATCGCGCTTTTTTGTGAGATATAAAATAAAATCATTATGAGTAGTAAAGCAAAATATTATAAATATCACAATTCACAAATAACTTCAGTTACAAAGAAAATTTTTAAGTGCAGTATATGTCGAACGTTTCCTACTTTTTGTACTCGCCCGCACAGTGGGGTCAAACGCAAATTTTTTGGTAATAAATCTGAATCTCCTAAACTACTGGTCGGATCAAATTGAAATGTATGGAAGAGTTGTAGAGAAGGACCTAAGCTTTCAGAAAAATCATCTTATAGTCACCCTGTGATAACACGAGATAAGCTACAGGGTGTCAAAGTTGACTACCTCGAGTATGTAAAAGTTAAAAAAAAATCGTAACTTGTACAAGTGAAGTCCGATTTTAAAGATTTTTATATTTCTGGAAAGTGCTTGGCAAGATAAAGAAAAAATAAGCTTACTCATCTAAGTTATCTCTTACAGTTAAAAAGATATTTACGCTTGAATTTTGAATTTTTGATTTTTTGGCTCGACTTTATTTCGTTTTTCGGGAATAAGTCCGGAGATATATGAGGTAAACATTTTTTAAAAATATTCTGTAATTTTCCATTAGAACACATAGTGACTATTTAAACTGTTGTTGTTGTACATTTTAAATAAAAGAAAGAGTCGTTACATTTTTTAAACTGCTTTTATTTGCAATCATGATATCGGGTTTATTTAAAAGGTGTAACGTGGTTTTGTCGTCGGCTGAGGTAGCTCAGTTGTGTCCAGGGTCGACTTACGGGATCCACGAACCTTAAGTGAGAACACAATTTATTTACCCTTTCCGGGGTTCAAATATACAGTATATCTTTATTTAATAATTCAATGTTTTAGTTATCGATAGTATTTATAAATATTTTTTGTGTTAGATAAATTACTAGCAGCATGATGATACGCAGGGATTTAGTCGGGTACTTCGCAGGTAAATCGGGCTCTATTACTGGTAGATGCTGGATCGAAGATTCGGCAGTACGATGATACGCAGGGATTTAGTCGGGTACTTCGCAGGTAAATCGGGCTCTATTACTGGTAGATGCTGGATCGAAGATTCGGCTCCCTCGAGTATTATGCAGCACGCCGGGTACTTCGCAGGTGAATCGGGCTCTATTACTGGTAGATGCTGGATCGAAGATTCGGCAGTACGATGATACGCAGGGATTTAGTCGGGTACTCCGCAGGTAAATCGGGCTCTATTACTGGTAGATGCTGGGTCGAAGATTCGGCTCCCTCGAGTATTATGCAGCACGCCGGGTACTTCGTAGGTGAATCGGGCTCTATTACTATTAGATGCTGGATCGAAGATTCGGTTCCATCGGGTATTATGCAGCACGCCGGATCGTTTACGATACTTAAAGATATCTTACGAATACTAATTTAAATAATACAATTCCTTAAATCTAGGTTACAAAATTTAGCCTTAGTCTAAGAGAAACAGTCAGCCGAAGCCGCTGTGCCAAAACAGTCAGCCAAAGCCGCTGTGCCAAAACAGTCAGCCGAAGCCGCTGTGCCAAAACAGTCAGCCGAAGCCGCTGTGCCAAAACAGTCAGCCGAAGCCGCTGTGCCAAAACAGTCAGCCGAAGCCGCTGTGCCAAAACAGTCAGCCGAAGCCGCTGTGCCAAAACAGTCAGCCAAAGCCGCTGTGCCAAAACAGTCAGCCGAAGCCGCTGTGCCAAAACAGTCAGCCGAAGCCGCTGTGTCAAAACAGTCATCCGAAGCCGCTGTGCCGAAACAGTCAGCCGAATCCGCTGTGCCAAAACAGTCAGCCGAAGCCGCTGTGCCAAAACAGTCATCCGAAGCCGCTGTGCCGAAACAGATTGTCAATGTTTTACATGAGCACCTGTACTAAGACTTAATCTCATGGTGGGTCTCAGCCACTGGGTGAAATGAAAAGCGTTCACCGTCGCCCCCTCTAAACCTCCCGCCACAAAGCCGTGGCCATTGGAGTAGAGGTGCCAAACGAAGAGAATGTATTTGGACATTACTCTTCCACCTTGGCGAAATGCGGAGCCTATCTAACACTCCTACTGTTCATATAACAGCATAAATTGGTTGCAATGCAACTCCACATTGAGCAGAAGCTCTACCCGCGATTTGGGTATCAACCACAGCCACCACGTTACTCCCCGAGGGGCCTCACCATTAACCAGGTTGGGACCGTAGTCCCAAGGGCGTCCTGGTTCCCGTGGTACCGAATAAAGACTTCGGTCAGCTTCGTAGCCGTAGCTACTACCAGTTGAACCCCAAATGGTTCCGGACTGGTGGCCGATCCCCGTTTGACGCTGAGACATCGGCATATTATTGATGCAGAGCATCAGAAGGATGCCGATGCCTCATCGATCACACCCCCAAGAACAACTTCCCATCTAGACGCTCATTCCGCCCGCCACTTCGGCCCCGCGCAAAGACCCGGACAGCTCGGACAAGTCCCCACCATGCAAAGAATGCATCGAAAGAACCCATCCAGCTGATGAAATCCCAGGCCAAAGCCGACACCAAAGTAAGGACGGGAGGAGCGCCCAGAAACCCCCGTACGAACCTAGGGCCTAAGGCCCACCTACTCGTCTCCTATTTAGTGCGACCCTCGCGAAATCACCAAGCAGACGCAAGGTTCGAGGGTCCACTAATACGTTACTGAAATCGTACGAATCACCAGTTCGTACGATTCCCATACTAACCAAATCCCTAACATCCTAAAAACGAGGGCACACCGTAAGCAGATGCAACCAATCCTCAGCATCAGCTCCACACGAGCACCTGGACGACTCGGACAAGCCCCTAGAATGCAAAAATGCATTAAAGGAGCCATGTCCAGTCAGGAAGAAACCCAGGCCAAGTCCAAAGCTGAAATGAGGATGGTCCCTAACGAAGGTGACATTACGCACGAACGCGTACGTCACTCGCCCCGTCACAGAAGTATCCCACCTACTCTGCCACCTATCAACAACGCAACTAAGCAAAACTTCCTTAACCTGCGCCCTGTTCAACCCCACAACTTGATCCTCAGAGACCCAGTCAGAAGCAAGAAGAGGCAATCCCTTCTTGATCCTGAATGAAACGGCCCTACGGATCACCTCTAAGTCAAGGGGTGCCACGCCCATCAGCACCTGTAATGCCTCCGTAGAAACAGTTCTACAGACAGGCAAAGATGCCAATAAGGCCACCCTCTGACATGACAAAATCTTTTCCCTACCTTTGACAGTCGTGACAGCCCCGTACCATACAGGGGCACCAAATGTTGCACAAGCAACAAATAGGCCTTCGTACATGACACGAGCCGCACGCCTGCTCAAGCCCCAATCACTCCTAAGCACACGCCTAAGCAAACCTGCCACAGAAACTAACTTCGACCTAATATGAGAAAGATGAGCTAAAAAGTTCATCCTCTCAGACATCACCAGGCCTAGATATTTGACCTGAGTCACATACCTAAGGCTGCTACCACCCGAAAGAATCACAGGAGGTCGACTATGTGACAATCTTCCCTTAAGAAGCATCATCACAGTCTTCTCCCTGGACACCGCAACACCTACACTGGCGCCCCAATCCTCCACAATATTCATGGCTTGTCCACCCCTAGTTTCAAGGTCAACACGAGATTGACCCTCAACCAGGATGACAAGGTCATCAGCGTAAGCGCACAATCCGAAGGAACCCGCAAGTGATCGCAACAGAGTGTCCATCATAAGGTTCCAAATAAATGGACCACAGATGGACCCCTGAGGACAACCCCTCGCAACATCCCTCCAGACCGCACCACCAGCGCCAACAACACAAGCCTTCCTATTTGTGAAGTAGCTACGCCACAACCTAACCTCCCTGCAGCCTATTTCTTCCAATCTACGCATAATGGCACCCCAATTCAAGTAATCGAATGCACCCCTAAAATCCACAAATATGCCCAGAACATATTTGGAACTAGAGGCATCGACACTGTTTCGGACATGCATTAATGCGTCTTCTACGCTCCTACCTTCCCGGAAACCAAACTGGTACTCAGAAGTACCCGCGCCATCAAGCTGCCCAAGTCTGGACACCATTATTCTCTCCAGTACTTTACCAAGTACCGGGAGTAAACTGATGCCCCGATAAGATCCAGGATTACTCCTAACCTTATCGGGAGACTTCAGCAGCACAACGACGCGAGCAATTTTCCAAGCACCCGGAAAAAGTCCCTCATCTAAGCACTGCCTAAAGAGAGCCTCCAAGTGCTCAGGTATGGCCTTCCAGATGCTTTTACACATCTCGCCAGTCATACCGTCCATACCAGGAGACTTTCTACACCTAACACGGGAGATACTCCCAACGACCTCATCCCTCTCCAGGGCAGGAGGAGCAGCATTCTCCAGTAAGACTGGAGGCAGCTGATCATCCGTCCCAGGAAAGAACTGAGTCATTAAGGCCTCCACGCACTCCCCCCATGACATCAACACCCTACCATTAACACTAATAGAGGAAACATCTGTCCTACTACCTCTACCCCTACAAATCCGATAAACCCTTCCCCAAGGGTCATCCCTATTTTCCCTAACAAAACCCCTCCACTCAGCCTCCTTCACCTTAGCAATCTCAGCCTTGTAAGCTCTAAGCTCAGCAGAGAAAGCAGCTTTCCTCTGAGCGAGGTCCGGCGCGCCAGAATTTCTGCCCCTCTGATACAAAGATCTGAGATGACGGACTCTCGGCGCATCGCACTCAACTCATCGGTCCACCACTTCACCTTACCAAGCCTAGGCCTACGCCGCCGACCAAGAAGTGTGTCATTAGTATAACACAGCCACTCATCTAAACGAGCGACCTTCTCGTCAACGGACAGAGCTGAGAATTCAGCTAAGGGAACATCCAACGCAATTTCCCTAAAGAATCCTGCGTAGTTATCCCAGTTAACACTAGGACGGCCCCAACGCCGGATTCCATCCTGCTCTACTGAACGCCCTGCCTGTCTAATCATAACCTGTATAAGGTTATGATCGCTAACCCCCCAATCATCCCTAATCGACCACTCAAAAGAGAAGTCCGACACAGCGACACCATTTGCCAGTGTGACATCAATGTCACTGACACCACATGGACCGTCAAAGGTGTAAAGATTGCTTGGCTCATTTAGAACATGAGCACCATTAGCAATCAGCCACTCGCTAAGCAGTAGTCCCCGTGCATAGTTCTGATGAGCAGGAGCATCCCTACTCATCTTACTATGCCACAACCGGGAACATGCATTAGCGTCAAGGCCAAGAATCAGTGGTAGGCCAGCCGCGAGGAGCAGCACTGATTCCATGTAACCTAAGTACGGTTCCAATGGCCCGCCATATCTGCAATATAAACTACAAATAAGAAACCTACCAAAAGAACCCTCCACTGAGACACAAACACCGAATTCCGATGCACTAACCACAGTGCAATCTACATCATCACGCCCTACAATAACAGCAGCCTTTACTCCTGTATCAGTAAAGGCGCGCATACCTCCTGGAAGACCCCTAATCTGACCATCCGTAGCATACGGCTCCTGCACTAAGGCAAAAGCCGCACCCAAGCTACGAATAGCCTGCCCTAACTCACACATAACCACATACGACCTCTGACAATTTAACTGAAGGAATCTAAGATCTAGCGAACCCATTTTAGTGTCTAGAGTTCACCCTCGACAGCCTCATATTAAAGATGGGGCAGTCCTTGGACAGCATTAAATGGTCCGCAGGATGACCCCTTAGGGCACAGTTGCGGCAACGTACGCTGTACGTACAGCGTGAAGCTACGTGCCCAGCCTGGCCACAATGACGACACACGTCCTCCTTAACCCTACAATCTTTCACCTTATGATCGAAGCCCAAGCATCTATGACAGCAAGGGACATCATCATACTCGCGCACCCTAAACGAGAACCATTTTATGTAACAACGGTCACTGCGAAGCAATTGCTGCATGGCCCGTGTGTTACCTTCCAAAACAACGCTAACCGTCTTGTCAGAAGCCTTCCACGGGCTCGAAACAAGACGTACTGACTTCTTGAAGTCATCTACGCTCATCTTCCCTTTGAAATTTAATTCAAATAATTCCCCCATAAACTCATCGACGCTAATCTCAGCAGGAACTTTCTGAACGACAACCTTAGGGCCTAATTTATCCCTAACGGAAACTTCCAAACCAACCTCTTTGAACTTTGCGTTCGCACGGACCTTTTCCCTCTCAGCCACGGAAGGGGTCCTTATGACCGCCCCTCCGTCACGCGTAGAGAACAGGTCGTGCACACGCACGCCCAAAGTTGGTCCTACTTCATTCTTCACCTTACGTATAACCTCTTTAGCCGAAACTCCGCTCTTACCCCTAACAACCACTGACCACGTGTCCACCGGCTTAGGTGCCATTGGCTTAGCAGCCACTGAAGTAGCTGCTGAAGTAGCCACTGGAACAGCAGCCACAGGTGCCGGTCTACTGGTTGTTGGGTTACCAGCAGACGGCGTGGGCACGCATCTGGCAGCAGTCAACACCGGACTGGCTGCCAAAGGAGACGGCTGAACACGACCTACCGACGTACCCTCCAAAACATCTATTCTCCCCTTAAGGCGCTCATTTTCCAGCATCGAATCCACCACCAATCCCTCAAACCTGGACGTTATGTCCCTAACACCCAGGATTACTTCCGGAGCAACACCCTCTTTTGCTGTGCCGAAACAGTCAGCCGAAGCCGCTGTGCCAAAACAGTCAGCCGAAGCCGCTGTGCCAAAACAGTCAGCCGAAGCCGCTGTGCCGAAACAGTCAGCCGAAGCCGCTGTGCCAAAACAGTCAGCCTAGGTTGCCGTGCCGAAACAATGAACCGAAGTTGCTGTGCCGAACCCGACAACCGAAGCCGCTGTGCCAAAACAGTCAGCCGAAGCCGCTGTGTCCGAAACAGTCAACCGAAGTCGCTGTGCAAGGTATCGCCCTGACGCCCGGAATTGTTCCGAGTACCAGAGAAACAGTGACTGATTTCACAATACCAGGTGTCTTGGGAACAAAGCAGATTATATCGTAAGATCAGCTGTCTTAGTTTTTGGCAAATTCTAGAGCGCTCGAATCGCAACTACTTCAACCAACCTTAGAATACTTATGTGAAAAATCAAACAAACTAAATGAGAATTTTTAATTCTCTCTAACATATGACGGTTGGTAGCTAAAGTAAATACGTTCATGTATTGGTGTGAACAAATATAGTTACAGACGAGCAAAGGAGTGAAATGTTAGTGGGGTACAGATATATAAAAGAACATAATAATAAATATAAATATTATAGGTATGTAACAAAGTTTAAATAGCTGTTATTATTAACTTTGTTACAAAGAAAATAAACCACTGGTTTCAAAATGTAAAAACGTAACAATATATATTTGGATAATTTTGGCACTAAATTGCTTCCCGACCGGCCAAAAACTAAAGCAGGATTGTAGATTTTATAAAAAAAGTCAAGTTTATTTTTAATTGCATAAAATAAAAAAATTGCACTTTAGCATTACATTTTCACAATTATTTCTTATGCGTTGAATAAAATAAATATTGTCCTTACATTTTATAAAAAAAAGTCAAGTTTATTTTTAATTGCATAAAATAAAAAAATTGAATTTTAGCATTACATTTTCACAATTATTTCTTATGCGTTGAATAAAATAAATATCGTTCTTACATTTCACTGTAAATCATTTAAAAAGCTTTAACAACCAGTTTTTGACTAATGTTTTTCTCATGAGAAACAGATGTATATTTTACTTCCTCCGCGATTTTTAATTATTCGTCGAGATATTGTGAAAATTTAATATATAATATTAAGTTTATTAAATATAAAAATATAACATTAACTTTGTTAAATGTAAAAATATGATATTAGTTTTATTAAATATAATTATACCAAACGTTGAAAATTTAAATAAATAAAATTAATTTGTATAAATAGACAAAGAAAAGAAAATTTGTGATAAAAAATATTATACTTCAGTTACACATAAAGTCTATGAGTTCTCACTATAAGTCGACTCAGTTGGGAAAGTGATAAAATATATTTGTGATTATTTAACGGCCAAACAGCGGGTACTTTCCACAAAAAAAAAAAAAAAAAACCGCTAAGTGACTTTACTCCTTTTTTTTTGCTGGTAGTGTCTATCAATTTTTTTGCTTTTATCGAAAATTAATGTATTTAATATACAATATCGAATAATGTACTCTTCGAACCAAAATATACAATATTTGAGATTTTACAGTATGAAGAATTATAAAGGCGATATTTCCTGCAAATGTTTTAAGTTGCGTACAGTAAAATAGAAATAAAAAATAGATTACAGTCTGAGATATGTGATACGTCTACATAGCAATAAATGCAATCCAAAAAGTTTTCCAATTTGTTTGTAACCTCTAAAATGCATTCAAAGTTTTTAAATCAATATTTTAAAATAATGAATATTAATCTTTAAATCTTAGTAATTTAAAAAATAAAAATTTGTTATATTCTTTCATAAGAAATATTTTAATTGTAAAAATCGTCGATTTTATTTAAAGATTGTATTTAAAGTGTAGGCGGTTTCTATCGGTACAATCTGATGGGACATTGCCTTAAAGTTTAAGCAACACTGCGACTAAACCACTTGGGAGAGACCAGTAATTAAGTTACATGAATAAAACACACAAACAATATCATCATCCAAAAATTGTTTAGAACAAATCATAAAATAAAATATGAAAAAACAAAATGCAAGAACTCCTATGGATTTAAAAATAAAACAACCATTGCTTGTTAATACATAAGCTTGTAAACCACTACCAACAATAAATAGTGAGAGTATGAATTTAACTCTACCAGTAGCCCAGATAAAAATGATGGAACACATAAAGGTGCCATTCCGAAAAATAAGATAAGTACTACAAAATCTCAAATTCCATCAAGTATGCTTAGATATGTAAGTATTAATAAAATAAATTTTAACCCCAGAAAAGTTTGACTTCTGCTAAAAAACAAAAGGTAATTGACAAACCCTTAAGTGATGATATAAAAAATAATCATACAAAAGATGGCAATTCTATTCAAAAATTATCTAAACTTTCACCAATATATTTTCGTAAAACTAATTCCAATAATTTGGTTAAAACATTTATTGAACTTATTGAAAAAAGCAATTTTTATATTGTTCCAATAAGAAAAGGTGGCGTGCAAGAGTCAAAAGTGGTAGTATACACTGAGGATTGTTCTAGAAAAATCTCTCTTTACATGAACAATAGTAAAAAAGACCTTTTTACATATCAACTTAAAAATAGTAAAGGTTTGGCTGTTGTTATTAAAGGAATAGGGTCCAGTGTTGAACCAGTTATAATCGAGGAGATCCTGGAAGAGTTGGGCTATCAAATAAAAGTTGTGATCAACATTTTTAATGAAGATAAGATTCCCTAACCAATATTTAGATACCTATTGAATCGCAGATTTTCTGTAGATGAAACTCTTAGGAGAAAAGAACCTGTCAAATGTGACAACTGCCAGGAGTTCGGTCATACTAAAAATTATTGTAGCCTACGTAGAGTATCATGCGGATCATCACAGTGTGATATTGTAAGAAAGGTCTCCTGAGAAAATGTGGCAACTGCTGTGGCGATCCTTCAGCCAATTACCGCGGGTGCCCAAGGAATTATTGAAAAGATTAAGAGAGAGTCAAAAGCTAAAAAGAATTTGCACCTGTAAATACCATTAATAACCAAATAAATTCTGGAGTAACGTTTTAAGAACAAGTTTCCAACAACCTAATGCCCCCCGAAATTTGGAATATATTACAGGTTATTCATTCTATTTTACAAATCATCCTGATGGTAAATCACATGGTACCGGTATATTAATTAGAAATCGAATGCGACATTATACCCTAGATGAATTCTCAAAAGAATACCTGCAGGTAACTTCTATTCACCTTGAGTGTTTCGTTGGTGATTTAACGCTAAGATTGGTGAATTGTCCACCACGATTTTCAATGAAATTTGAAGAATTCTTTAACACGCTAGGAGATCGTTTCCTGGCATATGGCAACAATAATTTCAAACACACTTACTGGGGTTCTAGATTGATAAATCTCAGAGGTAGACAGCTTTATAAGGTACTCATAAATTTTGCTATATCTAAAAATATAAACCGAAATTCAATAACTGCAGAAATTTCAACAACTTCTGACCATTATACATATTATAGAAGGACTAACATACAAATTGATTAAAATATAGGAAATACATCAGTAGTCACATCCACACAAATCCATATTTTTAGTTGAGAAATATGTAAATAAATGCATCAATGACTTTACGTCGTTAGTTACTTCAGCCATGGATCATTGAAAAAGTCAAACTTTTAAAAAGCACAATAAGCATATTTCCAATTATGACATTGAAAAACTTGTTCTTGAAAAAAGAAAATTTAGAAGAAAATGGCAATAAACCAGAGCACCAGCTTCAAAGCTGAGGCTGTCCACAGCCAATAAAAAACTAAGAAAGCAGAGTAGAAATTATATTGAAAATTTAACAATTAATAAATATACTTATGTTGGCTTATGGAAACGAAAAATTTTAAAATACCGGTAACGGGACAAAGCCAACTAAGGAAAGCTGACGGTACCCATTCCCGTAGTTCAGAATATAAAGCCAATTTATTTGAATGTTACTTAAACTAGTCTTTCAACCGAATCCTACATACACTACATAAAATTACGATATAATTGCTGTTAGCCCAGAGGACATTATTACAGTTATTGAAGAAAATATAAATGTTAGAAAATCATCTGGATATGATTCGATAATACCATATATTATTAAAAAGCTACCGAATGTGGCAATAATTATGCTGTTAATTAATTTCAATGCGATCTTAAAACTAGGAGTTTTTCAAAAATATGGAAAACTTCTCAAATTAAAATAATACCATAGCCAGGAAAGGATTCTATGAACCTACAATATTGATTGATTGTTCGAGAAATTATTTCAAAAGAAAATTATATCTTTGAACGACAGAAATATCATTTCAGTTCACCAGTTTGGTTTTCGTGTAAAATATGGAACCATAGATCAAGAGAATCGTCTAACTGGAGAGATAAGAAAATGTTTTAAATTAAAGAAGTATTGTTCAGATATTTTTTAGATGTCGCGGAAGCTTTCGATAAAGCATGGCACAAATACATAAAATTAAATGTTTACATGGTAGTACCATGTACCCACAAAATGCGGGAGTCCTAGCTGTCTGATATTTAGAGTAAAGCATAACGAATTTGTGACAGAAGAATTTGAAATAAAAGCAGGTGTTCCACAGGGAAGTGTTCTTGGACCTACCTTGTACTTAATTTACACTTACTTAGACTTACCAGTTTGCCAGACTTCTAAGTTTGCTGATGATACGGCAATACCCAGTTCCTATCAAAACCCGCACATATCATCTAGCTAACTTGATATCTACCTCCGACGTGCGGAGACATGGTTGAAAAACTGGCGTATATGAGCAAATTAATTGAAATGTAACCATATTATATTCATTCTCAGAAGAAGAAATTGCCCTCTTGTTACAATTAATGGCGAATATGCCGCAGTCAGATCATGTTACATGCCTTGGTATTCATTTAGATACCAGGCGGGAAATCTTGGGATTTAGTTTCAAATCGATGTAAATCTATTTTATGATTAAATATCGTCAATAAGTTAAAAAAAATCGAATGACATTTTTTTTTTTTTTATTAATCAATAAACATAAATTTTTTCTACAATTTACCACTTTCGACCACTGATAGCTATAGGGTGCAATATAAATCGATTTAAAATTTCTCTACTAACCATTTATAAAGCCTTATCTTTTGAAATATATAAAGAAAGGATTTTTTTTATTAAAAAACAATGAGAAAAAAGTGAAAGAATTGTACTATATTTTTAGTAAAAAGATAACATTTTTCATTCTAATTTTAGAGCACTAATTTGAACATTTTTCAGGGCTAGACTAATTGAGATAATCAATAAAAAAATAATTCGCATATTAATTTGAAATATATTGAAAATTATACATCTCAATAAGCATGCTTTTTCTTTATCTCGCCAAGCACTTTACAGCACTCTTCGGGGTCGCTATTACATTGCTTGTAACTTGAAAATGTTTATCCAACATAGTACGAAAATAACCAGTTGTTATCGCACACTTAAACGTGCCTAAAATTATCAAAAGGAACATCATTTGTATATAATATCTTGGTCAAATTTCAACTTCCTATAATGATTGTTGATATTTTGATGAAATTTAAGGCGAAAGCTTCAAATGCCAGTGCTCATTTATTTTTTTTATTATAACTAAATTATAACTAAAAAATAAACGAAATAAAAAATTTTATGAAATCGGAAACCAATTAAAAATTTTGTTTTAATGACAAATTATTATATTTAAAATGCCTACAAGATTCTTTAAATCAGTTGAATTTTTCCACATACTGACATTTTATTAAGATCTTTAATTGAATTTATACCATAGATTTATCATCCCACATTAATCATCTAATAAGTTGTAAATACATCAAAATTTTTAGCCTAATTTCCTTTTAAAAATTACTAAAATATATAAGTTTTTGTTAAAATTCAAGCAGTTTTCTCCATTTAAATGCTTTTAAAATTCTCGGAGATCTCGGACTAAATTTGCGGAACAGGGTGCATGAAAAATTGCAAATTTCCCGGGATGTATTCCCTTAGCACAATACTAATTAACTGAAAAAAGTAATTTAAATTTCAAGTTTTATAGCAATTAGATTAATGCCCGCTAACACAAAATACGGTTTAGTTAAATTTAACAACAATTTATATAACTTTTTGTTAATATTAAACTAGAAATTGAAAATTTTTATTAATATTATTGAAAAGTTAGTTAAATTAACAATAATGCTAACTGAAAGTTAACTGTTATTATTATTTAGTTTATGAATCTAATAAATAATAAATAAATAATAATAATAGTTAACTTTCAGTTAGCATTATTATTCAAAGTTGCGACTTGTATTTTGTTCACAAAGTTTACATGAATAGACAGACATCCTTAAATGCAACATATGTATTAAATAGAGACATTCTGAGTCTAATGGAATACTGTATAATGGTGGTCTTGAAAAATTTATATGTATTCGCGGACTCCCTTAAATGTTGCTACGGACCGCCATTCGGGTATCATAGCGACATTTAAGAGATATGATATTAGGTCAGATTAAGAAATTAATAAATATTAAGTAATAGTTCAGTGAATACGAACCATGATACATTCATAACTACCGAAGTACTTCCTCGAGCCATTTGCTACTCTCAACCCAGCAATTCTATTGAAAAATAAAATTTTTAAATAAAACCATATTTGGCGATATTTAATACACGAGTATAATTTTCATTAAAAGTCTATAAAAGTATTTTATGTCAATGCTAGAAAAAATATTATAATAATAAAACTAATCACAATAATAAAAATATAATAAAATAAACCTTTAAAAAACCTTTTAAAAAAATATATGAACAACATTTTCACACTTTTCCTCTTTCTAATCTGAGTTAAAAGATTTGAAGCTGTTAGAATTTAATGGGATAATAATGCTTAAAGTAATAAATAAGCAAACTTTTTAAAACCAAAAATCGACGTAAACGTGCTCTTTGATTGAAGCACAAACAAAGTTTCCGATAGGATTTGGAGCGCAAACAATGAGTATAAGAATTTTTAAAATCTGGCTCCGTTTCAATTTGTAGGACGAAAAGTTTTACAAAAAAAATTTCTACTGGAAGCTTCAGAAAGCTTTGGAAAGCGAAAGCATATTTGCGAAATTATATATATTCGGTTATCTACGTTCCCTGATAGAAATTTAAAAATTTGGCTCCGCTACGATTTGTAGGACGTATTGTTTTATAAGTAAGAGAAATTTGCTTAGGAAATTATATATCCATTTGAGTAAATTTTTTTTTCTATGCTTTTTTTTAAGAAAAATTGAAATTTAAATTGAAAATAAATTAATAAAAATTTCATTACATCTAAGTACAATTAAATAATTTTGTGTGACTTTTATTTACCTTGTCTCTTGAAAATTATATAGAAAAAAAGAAACACTTAGGCCTTTTGCAAGCTCATCATCGATATACGAAATTCAATTTACATGAGTTATTTAAGAATGTCTCTGGATACTTATTGCTTCTATTTAAGTATTTCTAATGCCTTGATTAGGAAATGAAAGATTTTATAAAAATTGCAAAAGGATTTTGGCATTTTGTAAAGTGTTTATTCGCCAATTCATAATAAAAGAGGCTGCCAGAGCAAAATGAACCAAAGCAAAATCGCCCAAATCAAGTATAGAAAATTCGCCCAAAAAATTCCCATACAAATTTGGGTCATATTTCATATGAAAAATAATCCAAAAATTTGCTGTGATTTTTTCGTCATTTTTGGGCTAAATTTCGTTTTTGATAACACTTTTTGATATTTTAGGTGATTTTTCCTTTTATTTATATTTTTAACTTTTTACGACATTATTGAAAAAGTAAACAGTTATCTTATTCAGAAAAAGTTTGATTTAGCTAATCCGGGATTTAAAATACACTAGAGTTGAAAACATCCGACCGAAGGCCAGCTGTCTAAGAAATCCTTTTAATCCTGACTAAAATCCTAAAGTTAAAAGTATTTTCATTCTGAATATGGCTAATATTGTTCAGAAATTTTATCATATAATGTATTAATTTCATACCAGAAAGTGTCATAATGGACATTGGATGAAGGTGATTTTTCGTAAATATTTGGACATTTTTTCACCTTTTTGGGAAAAAATTCCATTTTCTTTTCTTTTTGAGTAATTTTTCATTTGGGTGATTTTTCTATATTTGCTTTGGTTCATTTTGCTGGCAGCCAATAAAAGCATACTTATTTGAGTCGAATATAATATTATATTTGTGCCCATAACCTAGTGTCTACATTAGTCAAATTTTTATCAAAACTAACGTCAAAATCAGTGCGAATATATACAAGGAAACCTTAGTTAAACAGCTGATTATTAGTTTGATTGTAACAGTTTTCAAACTGCATATATAAAAAAACAATAATGAATTCGCCATATTGTTGTTTTTGTGCAACTGTTGCCACCTTCCATAAATTCGCGTTAAGTTCGACGTTTGTCTTGATAAAACGTTGTCTAATGTAGACACTATCTTATAATATATCTTTATAATATATATATATATATATATATATATATATATATATATATATACAATATATACATTATAGTATATATAATATATACATTGTATATATATAATATAATATATACATTGAAAAATTTAAGAAGATTTTTTTAGTAAATTAGTAGTAGTATTAGTAGTAGTAGTATTTACTAATTTACTTTAAAAAATATACGTATAAAAAATGGTGAAAGTAGTTCAGAATCTCCTTTTAGGAAAAAATCGTTAAATTTGGGACGAAAGTTGTAGAACCAGAAATCGTCAAAATGACGATAATTCGTCAAATCTGGTAACAGTGATACCAACAAATACTAAAGGTTGTGTAAATTATAATCATGAATTTTTATATGAACAAACGATATGACGAGAAGGTGTTAGGTCGCGTAGGGTATTATTGTTCCCACCTATTATGAATGATCACCAAAATCCTGACAATTCTCTACCATAATCTGTCCCTAAATATGACACGATTATACTTACAACATAATTGTTTTTACAAA
This sequence comes from Protocalliphora azurea, assembly GCA_932274085.1. Classification (NCBI taxonomy): domain Eukaryota; kingdom Metazoa; phylum Arthropoda; class Insecta; order Diptera; family Calliphoridae; genus Protocalliphora; species Protocalliphora azurea. The sequence continues at coordinate 51,691,562 of OW026521.1, read as the reverse complement.
TGTTTTTACAAATGCATTTTTGTTTACTTTATTCTTTAAGAAAATTTAATAAAAAAAAGTATCAAAATAAAAAAAAAAAAAAACGTAAGATAATAAATACTCTCAATAGTAGTTTAATAATAATACAAAGAAATTGAAATTTATCAATGAGACGTTCTAATGAATGATGGAAAAAAAATCGTTTTACCAGAGCGACAATTTAAAAACGGACTGACGACTTACTCATGATAATAATAAAAACAATGAGTGTTAAAACACAATGAGACTTACGTAAAATTAAAGAAGAACAAGATCCACATGAATACCGCAATGGTGCCAGCAATCATCAGTGATGTTTTTTAGATTTTTCTGTAAATGTGTAGTTGACCTAAATTTAGAAAGTTTTCATAATATATTAAAATAATGTTAGTAAATAAAATAATTTACGTTTATATTTTACATATTAATTTAATTAAGTTTTACAAAACATAATATAAATTAATAATTAATTTTAAATTCATATATTCATTTAATTTATATAATAGAAAAATTATCTGTTTCAATAATTTAACAGTTTATGTTATAAATACGGTTTTTGTAGTAAGAATGTTAAATAAAGATTATTTTCTTAGTATATTATTTTAGGTGATTTTAGAGTAATTAAAACTTTATATATTATAATTATTTAATTGCGATTTCAATGTTAAGATATTTATTTTATTTTTAATTCAAAATTTTTGGTAAGTTTAGAACATTTTAACATTTTAATATTTAGATTATAAAACTTAGCTTTTTAAATATATATTTTAGGAAAATATATAAAACAAGCTAATTTAGTAACTAATTAAGTGTAATTTTATTGAAAATTTAGAATATTAGAATATATTAGAATAATTAGGTGTAGTTTTGTTGAATATTTATAATTAACATCTACTTAGTTTATACATAGTTCTTATTTGTGAATAAAAGTGTAAAATGTTACCATTTTTTTTTTTTTTTTTTTTATTGTAACTTACTAACTTACAAAATCAATTCCTGAATAACGACACTATTTACAAATAAGGAGTAAAATGTTGCCATTTTTCTAACGTTTTTAATATGTTACACTATCAAACAGGCCTGCTAATATATGTACATAAATCATAAAAATAAAAAAATATTAAGAAGATTGTGAAAAAAGTAAAACTAAAAAAATATTTAAAGAAAAATTTATTGAGAAAAGAAAAAGTATATCGACAAATTTGTGGTGGAAATCAAAATGCTACTATATAATTTTTATTGTACAGTCTGCTATATGCGTATAAACTGTGAATTAAGAAATTACAAATAACTTTATTTGCAAATAAGAACTACGTATAAACTAAGTTTTGATTTTTTAGTAGAAAGGTACAATTATTTTGTAAAAATTAAAAAAAAACTTTTAAATAATTATTGAATGAGTTTAATACCTTTAATTATGTAATAATTTAATTAAGGAATATTTTGACTAACCAGTTCTTGGAGTTGATGAGAGATTAGACTTGATGATTATGTAAAACTATGAGATATTGGTCCACAGGTGTTGGTATTGAATTTGTCACCTGTTTCTGAAATTTGGTGCAGGTGGCTCGTAACAATTTTATTACTCCGGGGGTGTTTTTATATCCTTTCCTATATTTAGGGAATTTAGCAATAATTGTGTGATTAAACCACAAGTTTTCACTATCAGTAATTCCCTAAAGAATAAGGAAATCTTTTATACTATATAACATCATGAATTATAATAAAATTTTGATTAATTATCTCTTTTGGAAATAAAATTTCGTTATGAAATTGTGCAAAAACAATACTTACATCATTTTAATAGTTTTATGTGACTGAGACTGGAATCAGTTATTATTAACTTTATTTAAAAGCCTTGTTATGTAATTAAGCAATTGCACAAATTTATTAATTAATGCTTTTTTCCGTATGTCGGACTTAATTTCTTTACTTTCACACGAGTAATGAATGCAGCACGGTTAGAAATAGTTTAAGTAACTACCAATAGCTTAGTTACTGCGTGGTAAAATTTCATTAGTTTTCAAGGAGAAATAATGTCATTGATTTACTCTTGTATGTTAAAGAAAGACATCTTAAAGAAGAATACAAATAATAAAACTGACTTAACTGACTAAGGCAAACAAATTTATATCATGCGATAAATATTAAATTTAATATACTTTACAACCAGAACCAATTTATTATCATATTATCATTTTATAAATGACTTCTGTTTGAAATTTGTTTGTGAATATTTTGTAAAACTAAATACCAACTTAGAAAAAGTAAATAAATTTTATATAAAATAGTTTGGGTAATTTTTTAATTTGTGAGAACATTTTTTCTATATAAGAAAAATCGTAATCGTTGAAAAATAACTGGAAGAATTTTTTCGATTTAATTTAACTTAAAGTTAGTATTGTTTACATATATATGTAAATATATATATATGGAATTCTTTCACTAAATATTATTATTGGGGGAGTGAAGTGGGTTTTCAAAATTTTACAGAACTCTTTAAAGGTCTTAGTTGATGGAAAATTTGGATCACACAAACAGTGCAACACTGCATATGTTTCGGCACCAATTTCTTGTAGAATTTTTTGCCTTGACTTTTTTTTGCGTTATTAAAAAAAATCTAAAATTTAACAAAAAAAATTTTTTTTGAAAATCTACATAATTTTCTAAATTATGCAAAAAACTTTTTTAGTCGATAAAAAGAAAACATTTTTCAAAATCAAAATTTCAAAACAAGTCTCAAAAAATTCAATAGATAAAATTTGCAAGTCTATAAAATTTTTGGTTGTTGATTTCGGTTCTTATTTAAATTACATTGGATAGTATGATATGTTTCTAAAGGTTTAGCAAAGAAATTGTAAAAACCTACTGGTATACTTAATCACACAATGCAATTTTTTGAAAAATCCCATATTTCCAAAAATACAAATTTCAACCTTAAAAAATATATAGCAAATTTATATAAATTTATCTGGTCTTTGTATTTCTGAAATCCTCATTAATTACTTTATAAAGTGTATAAAAATTGATTTGATACCTATAACAATTTTGAATATATTAAGTCTCAAATATATGAAATATGTTCCTGTAAACATAATTTGCATTTTTTATTTGACTTATAACAGCATGTATAAGACCAAACTATATTACTCTATAGATTTTTTACTCTATAGATTTTTTTGGCTGCTCTAAATGTAATATTAAGGTTTAAATACTAAATAAAATTGTGCTCCCTGATAAAAATATTATGTATGGATCATGATGCATATGTACATGTATATTAAAGAGACTCACCAAAAATAAGTTGCAAATGTACCCCTCTAGAAATGAAGATTGGTTTGTTCTTATATGATTCCCAAAATATTACATCTGAACATTTAAATTTAAATTTAAATTTAAGTGACCATATACACCTCTGTGAATACGTATTTCTTTCAATATAATAATCAAAATTTTCTTCAAAAGAAAATTAATTTCAAATTGTAATAGAGGCATACCAAGGACTGGAATATTTATTTAAATAATTGTTATATCTCTTTTCAGTCGCGGAATATTAAAATTTTACTAGCGTCATTTTTTTTTGTCATATTTTATTCAAATATATAATTATATATATTTCGGAAATTTTTTAACATATATTAGATTTTAATATACCATTGGAATAGTCTGTCTGATTTTATTGAAGATTACACGTAATTAACACTTTAACAGCAAGTGGGTCAATTTTATGCATTTAGCTCCAAAAGGTTAAATTGGCAATTTTTGCAAATGAGTCACATGGAAGTATTTATTATATTTATGAATTTATGACAAATATAAAAAATTTCTTTAAAACCGAAATAATAAGCGACTTAAAGGGTTTTTTTAATTTAGTAACTATTTTACACGAGTTTATAGTTTTTATGATAAATGATATGATAAAAGGGTTTAATAAATACAAATAATAGTATTGAATTAGACCTTACCAATAATGGTATAATATATAAATTACGATAGAAAATGTCCAAAATATTCAAGTTTTAATAAAATAGTCTTTAAAATAAAATCACAGAATTTTTAATAAAATTTTGCTTTCGCGAGAATGAAAACTAATTTTAAAAAGTTTTTTACTCGTTAGGTATTATTAGGTTAGGTTGTTATTTATTTTTTTTTTTTTTTGTTTTTCTTTTTGACATTTTTTTTTATCGAAAACCATTTTTGAAGGTATTTTAAAAATAATCCAGCTAATAACATAACATAACAACATTTATTTATTAAAAATGATAATTAAAACAAATAGTAAAAATTTCATTGATGTCGCATTCACTTGTTGGTTGCCCTAAAAACGGTCATTGGTAAAGAAGTTCTCTAGACTGTTCAACAGACTTTAAAGTTCAACATGCTTGAGATGCAGTGTTTCTGGAGTAGTAAGTATTTTTACAAATGTCTTTATAAGTATTATATTTATTAAAATTATGTTATTTTGTGTATAAAATAAATAAAATGCATAAATAATAACATATTTTAGTTATCATTCACAAAACAGTTTATGGCATATATATGAATATACATGTGCATGGAAATATATGGCCATATATTTCCATATACTCTCAATTTTCGGATCCAAATGTATGTATGTAACTCCATATATGGGTCATTATTAAAAAATTTTTAAACTGGCTGAAAATGATTTTAATCTTTAATAAGTTTTGTGCTAATACTATTTTACAGATCTAAACTCACAAGTCTTAAAACTAATAGAGTGCAAAATTTTAGCACCATAGGTTTCATTTTTATAATCATAATTGTTTTTCAAAGTTCAAAAATTTAGAAACGGGGTAAAAATTACTTAACATTTATCCATTCTTCTACAGTTTTTGTTCGCACGTTTACGCTTCTTCTTTGTAAAAATGTTTATATGTTCTATTTAAAACCACTACAACTTTCGCGCCCTCTGCACGAAATGATTAACGCGAACTGTTTCTACATGCATTCAAGTTAGCGTTACCGTTTAGAATTTTTAAAAGGTTTTCAGAAAAGAACGCAGAAAAAGTTTGAGCATAAATATAAGAATTTAGTTTCATTGATTTTAGTTCATAATATTTAAGATGTCTTAAATACTAACACTTTTTTACATTACATTTACATTTTTACATTTTTTACATTGAAATGAATCAAAAGTCAAGAAGACTTAAAACAAATTGTATAAATTTTCACTTATATTTTCAATTTGTAAAAAATGTTTGAATTTTCTTCGTAAAATTTTAGGTTCTTAATGTTTTTTAGCTACATTATAGGAACAGAAGAGAAGCGCTTTTTATCAAAATGATGTGATGCAGTATGCGAGCGAAATTATGCAAATTTCTAAACATTATTTTTTTTACAGATTTTCCTTGGAATTTTGCCTTTTTAAGGCATTTGTTGTTATTATTTTCATGTATAGCTATTTTCATTTACCATTTGTAATCAAATCTAGTAAAACTAAACCAAAGATTTAACCAAATTTTTGCAAAATTACTAAAATTTTTATTATGAACAATTTAATAATATCTATGAACAAAATTTTATTTTTTATGAAAAAAGTTTGGGAAAAAAAAGTCATGTTAGATTCATAATATGTATGAAAAAATTTTCAAATATATGAATTTTTTTTCTGTGAGGATTTCAAAAAAAAAGTCTCTTAAAAAGTGGATTTTTCTAAAAAGTTTTTTAAAAGTTTTTTTGAAAAAGTGTAAAACTTTCTAATTTGTTAATTTGATAAATAAAAACAAAAAAAATTATTTTGAGAAAAGCTACTAAATTCAGTTTTATGGATAGCAAGATAATTTATTTACAATAATTGTTATTATTAAACATAAAGATTAATTCATAAAAATAGTTAACATAAAATACACTTACATATTATTAATTAAATTTCTGTACTTTTGCAAGAAGTCTTCACTCGCACCCTAGTCTTCCAAATTTTTATTATTTTATTTATTATTATTATTACTTTTTTTTTCTTTTTTTCTTTTTTTTTGAAGGCCCAAACTCAAAAATTTTTGATAATGGCCCATATGCATTATATATGATCTACACATAATACTTTTCGCTTCTAATTATATTTTGTTCATTAAAGTTATAAAATTGATATCACCAAAAGCATCCAGTGCACAAGTTATATTTTTGTGTATGTCCGTTATATCATTTTCCAAAGTAGGTGGCAGTGAATAGTAAATTAACCAATTAAAAAATTCGAATGTTTTAAATAAATGAAAAAAATTCTAAAGAAAGTCGTATTCTAACAATTGCTTCAGTGGGTTTTTCATTCATTATATTTGATAAAGTGTTTGTCAACATATTCTTGACATGAAAAATAAATTAAAATAAATATGAATTTGTATTTAAATATTAACAAAAATCAATTCTTAATTTTAACAAGTCACTGCTGACAAACAAAGTAAAATAACATAGAATTGAACAAGCAACCTCAAGAAAATTAATAAGATAAGTAAAAGATCTTTGGATAAATTAAAATTTAGAAAATCAGGTAAGAAATTCATCTATAAAATATTATTTCAACAATTTCTAAGAAAGGAGAAATGGTCTGCACATAGAAAGGAATAAGGTGCTTATAGAATGCAAAATGTACCAGCAACGAATGGAAATAAATTAAAAATATCTTAAGACATATAGATTTATAGTTATTCCTCATATTATATATACATATGTATATTACTTAATTGTCTTTATTTATTTGTATTAAGAACAAAATATTACGCCTCCAAATTGAAACCAAAAGAGAAAAAAACAGAAAGAAAGATATAGTCGGTCCAGACCGGCTATATGATACCCTACACCATTGTGCACGAGCATAAAAATTCGGTAGGGGTATATTACACCTGTGGCCAATTTTACTAAATTTAAAATAAAGTATACAAACACAGAATAATGCGTTTATACTATGTGGGTTTATATGGGAGATATGGTAAATTTGGCAATGTTGTTTCTACTTACATATCTGCACCGATCTTCATAAAATTTGTTAAAGATTGATACTTGCACAGAACTTCTATGCACCAAATTTCATTAAAATATTCTTATTTATAAGACATTTTTGAATGTTTAAACTATGTGAAGTAATGGACCGATCCTAACTAATTTCGATAGGCTTCGTCCTTGTATCGTAAAAATCCCACGTGCGAAATTACATTAAATTATCATTAAAATTGCGATTCATACTTTGTGCATAAGGTTTACATGGACAGCCAGCCGTCCAGCCAGACGAACGGACGGACATCGTTATATCGATTTAAAAAGCGATTCTGAGCGATTGGTATACTTTTTCTATGCGTTACAAACATCAGCACAAACGCTTAATACCCCAACCACCTATGGTGGTGTAGGGTATAATGATGAATTATTATACATGGAACAACAAATAGTTGCCGATAACTCCCAAAAAGGGGCAGATAAATATGGATGAATCCCAAATTAATCAATTAAACGGAGGAAATTAAAAAGGAAGACATGAGTTTATATAAAAAAAAAGAACTTTATATGCTGAATTTATATACATGGAACTGAATTTCGTAGGTAATATAAACGAAAAATTTTCGAAGAATTTTAAAGAAAAAAAAAACTTTCAATATTTTTTTTCAATCAATATAATTTTTCTTCAAATCAACTAAAAAATTTTTGTCAAAAATATTTTTTGTAAAATATGTTAATTTGAATAAAATTTCGTCAAAAATTAACGAAAAAGGTAAAATAGAGAAAATAAAAGAAATCACAAGAAATTAATTCTAATAAATTATCTATTAACTTTACTAATTTTTTTTTTTTTTTTTTTTGTTAATTTTAAAAGTGACAAAAATATTTTAGTCAATTTGAATAGAATTCTCTAATCTGACTAAAATTACTTAAAATGAATAAACACATATAAATTTTAAGAAAATTTGAGGAAATTAACTAATATGTTTTATTTAAATTGAAAAAAATCTTTAATTTGAATAAATAATTTCAAAGTTACTAAAAGTATGTAAAATATTAAAGTATATGTACATTAAATATTAAAGTATATGTACATTCGACTGCACTAAAATTTACCAATTTTGTATTTTGACTGTAACTCCCCCTAGAATCGTTCATTGGATTTTAAAAATATATTGTGTGAAAAATTAGTGAAATCGAATATCGTTAACCCGTGTCGCATAGGAACTGAAATTTGCATGGTGTGCTTATATGGGGAAAATATGGCTTTTTTACAGTTTTTATACAATTTTAGCCATTAAATACTTTGTTGTATAAAAAAATTTCAAAAAATCGTAATCTACTCATAATTATCAGCGATTTGAATTATTATAAATTATCTGTGAAATAATAAATAAATAATATAAATAATAAATAATAAATAAAAATAAGGTATAAAAAGAAAAAATCGAAGAAAAAATGTTTAAGTTGTTACGAATTCCCCAGACCATTAATGTGCTTTAAACCACTTGTACAAACAAATTTTTAATTTTTTAAGAAATGTCTAAATTAAATGCTATTTTTAATTAAGTTTCAATCATAATTAAATATAATTATCATAATCATAATTAAATATAAAATTATATTTTTGTTTCTTCCATGCTTGTTTAAAAAAATTTTTGTTTTTTTAAGACTGTTTCAAAACTCTAATTTCAAACTTATAAAAATTTTGTTAAACAAATTTCAAAAAATTTGAAGTGAAACTATACAAGTTTATAGACAATTTTATAGGAATTAAATTTAAAAAAGAATTCGGTCAATAACTTCCAGGACTAAGCCATACCTGGGATTTGAATTTTACGGGTTTCGGAAAAAATAAATTTTTTGCGGTATTTTATCTATAAAGTCTATTTTTTTTAGAACTGATATTCAGATTCAAAAGAATTATTACTGATTAAGATAAAGCATGTCTCAAAAAGTACATTCTGAAATTATTAGGATAATTGGACAATTTGGAATATTTGAAAGTTTAAGAAATACATAGTGAAAATTTATTTATTTTTACCTGGATTTGGATAAAATTTCATGAGTATATTGAAAAATCTCCGTTGATATCAGCAGTAAAAAGGCAAATTTAACCCTCAAGTGAGCTTGGGGTTAGCATTTTTTAAACGCAACTTTTCTTAAATATTTGTAAAGTAAATTTTATTAATTAATATCATGGACAAGTAAAAGGATAATTACCGCATTCTGGCAAGTAAGGTTATGTGAAATCATCAAAATTCCTTGTGATGTTTTCCTTAAATTTTTTGAAATATTTAAAACTTAAAATTTTCTTAGAAACTTCAGAATGATATATAGTTTATAAAAAAAAATTCTTTATAACTAAAAACTGCCAAAAATGCCTTTTTTTCGAAATCTGAAAAATTCAAATGTGTTTTAGGCCATTGTATAAGTAGCGTATAATCAATTTTTTTTTTGAGAAATGTTTAATTGAATTACTATTTTTAATGAAATGTGAACCATAAGTACTGAACATTTTTTTTCAGTTTTTTTTCTCCTAGATGTTTGAATTATCCATATATATAATTGGTTAAAAAATGTTGATTTTTTTAAAACTCCAATTTCAAACTTTTAAAAATTTTGTTAAACAAATTTCAAAAAATTTGAAAGAAAGCTGTACAGACAACACTATAGGAAATAAAATTAAAAAAGAATGAGGTCAATACCTTTTATGACTAAGCCGTAAATGCGATTTGAATTTTTCAGATTTCGAAAAAAAGACATTTTTTGCAGTTTTTAGTTATAAAGACAATTTATATATATATATATATATATATATATATATATATATTTACAACCCAACCCCCCAACGAATCTAGAGGGAGCTACGGTCAAAATTCAAAAGCGGTTCAATTTTGGTGCAGTCTAATGTACATTGGCATTGTCGAAAAATAATGACTAAAGAAGAAATTTCGTTGAATTTAACTAATTTATTTTAGTTAAATTGAGATTAACGTTTAGAATTGAAGAAATTTCTTCAATATAGAAAACGCATATTAAAGAAGATCAGTTGAACGACTAATAATGCACAAGTGTTTATTTTTTTGGGTTTACATGCTTACTTTTTATCTAAAAAATTAGTATACATACATATTCGAATAAATAAATTATAGTGAAAAACTAGTGTGAATTTGTGTTATATCACATATACATATTTAAGAACTAAGAATTATCCATCAATAATTAATAGACAATGTTAATTTATGTGCAAATTCCTGGATGACACAAACTGCGGAGAACTAAAGCAACGTTAAACGTGTGGAAATTTGGAAGATCTTTTTCATACTTATATATATATATATATATATATATATATATATATATAGGTAGATATTATTTTACTAGCTAACCCGACAAACGTTGTTTGCCATATAACTTTTTTGTAGTGAATATTTTGGTTTTTAATTAAAAAAAAAAAATATGTAAGTGTGTGGGGATGGGTGATAGTGCTTTTACACTTTTGCTTTATTTTACGCCCTAAATGTTAAAATTTATGGCCCTTAGTTATTTAAAGCCATGAAACTATTATCGGATAATTAATTAAGAAGACATTATTAGGAGGAGCTTTTACCCGTTTAGCCCTATTTTACTTCCTATATGTTGGAATTTCCAAAAATGAATCATATGTTACACTATTTGCCTACCAAATTTTAAGAAAATCGATTTATTAGTTAAGAAGATATAGGAAAGGGAGCTTTTACCCGTTGTGGCCTATATTACGCATCCCAGCGATATGATATACACTTTACGACCTATTATCATACCTAACAAATACACATACAAAATTTCATAAAAATCTGTCATGCCGTTTCGGAGGAGTTCAATTACAAACACTGTGACACGAGAATTTTATATATATAAAAGATAGAATACATATTAAATATACTATATGTATTTTCTGTCGGACAAAATAAAGTGCGGTTTCCTAATCTTGCTGTTTACTTCATAACAATTGTCTTCTTTTTTGGTATCGTTATATTGTTTAGTTTAATAAATAAAAGAAGTTTTTGAATTATTTGTATTTCATATTTGTCGTAAAAGTGTTTTGTTGGTCGTGGATTTTGTGAAACGAAATAAAATGATACTTTGCTAAATTCTTTAATTTGGCTTCTAATTTTCCAATTTATTGTTAAAAAATGGAATGTGCTTTATAAATGCTAAATTCGTTTCTATTTGTCTTTAAAATGCAAAATATATGTATCTGAGGCTAAAAGAAGCATTTATTTATGTATGTAAAATAACAAACTTGAATGAATATTAGAAGAAACCGAGTGCCAGAAACGTATTACTACGAAGTAAAATGGTAACGATATCGCGGTTCTTGTCAAAAGAGAATTAGTTTCATCATCAAAAGCGATAAAGAAAGAAATAATTATACCTACTTTTTCTCTGACAGTCAAGATAAAGCTCAAACATATGAGTTTTAGAAGAACATATTTTAAGCAAAAGTCAAATCTTTAAAAACCCAGAATCATTCCAAAATAAACTTCAATAAATCCAAATATTCATTCATTTATTAAAAATTCTAATAGCCATGGAAAAAATTAACTTTTTATAGTAGCAGCTCATATAAGTACCATTTCCTTAGTATTGGTATTTTTGAAACCTATTTGTTTGAAACTTGTCTGTACAGTTAGGGCAGTTTAATTAAAATTACTTCTTCCTTTATCTCTCCGCTTACGTTAATGAGTTTCTTTTAGGGAGAATTGTGATATCGTTACAATTTTACTTCATAGTTTTAAAGTATCTGCCGCTTCAATTTCCGCTAATTTTCATTCTAATTTGTTATTTTGCATAACTAAATGGTTCTTTAGCCTTGGAGTCAGATATTTTGCATTATAAAAACAAATATATTCAGTCCACTTCATTATCTCTATCTGAAATCAAGAAATCTTCTTGGATTGTTGTCGAAGACTTGACAATAATATGAACGGATCTATCCTTGCTGTGCATTTACGTTCCATTTTGTAATAATAAATTTTAAAATTAAAGAATTTAGTAAAGTGTCACTTTATTTTTTCGCACAAAATTTACGACCAACACAATACTTTAATGCTAAACTAGAAATGCAAATAATTCAAAAACTTTTTTTGTTTATTAAATTAAACAATATAAAACGAAAAATACCTGAATACCAAAAAAGTAGCTCATGATGCACATAGAAGACAATAAGAAACAGCATTTTATTTTGTCCGACATTGTATATATATTATCTTTTTCTTTCCACATTTTCTTATGACTTTATGATATATATCATTTTAGGTAATTGGAATAATATTTCATTCAATTTGAAAAAAAAAAAAATTGTCAAATTAACTACCTTTTAATTAACTAAACCAATTATAATATTATACAAAAAAAAAAAAAAAAAAAAAAAAAAAAAAATGCGTTTACATGTGTGGGATATCTTTTTTACTTTAGGAGATATTTACACCGAAGTCAAATTTTTACCCATTTTTGGACGTTTTTCTATTCTATGGATTCTGCGTCATTTTTTGTGATTTTTCTCAAAAAGGTGGTGATATTTTTTTTTTTATTATTAAAATCCATTATTTTGCTATGGGCAAAAATTTTTTTATGTTCCTAAAAGAATGCTTAACGTAAAGCTAATTTTAATTTTTTATATTTATTTCTGGATCTTAAAAATGACAAAGCTGAAATCAAATAAACACTCTGTTATACCTACATATGTTCGCTTTGTAGGTATATATATTTAAAAAGCCAGCATTTCTAGTCCGAGAATGTCAAAAAAAAAAAATATATATATATATATATATATATATATATATATATATGTCCCGTTTGTATGAGCGATTGCAAATACAGGCGTTCAAGATATTTGTCGCAAACAAATGGCATAAGTGGTGTGGCAAAAAAAGCAAATCATAGCATAGTATTTTTAATTCTTTGCTTGTTTTTTCGTAATACTTAGCAAAGATGTGCACAAGTAGAACTGAAAGTATACTCAAAATAAAGATAACAAATAAATACTTATAAGTATTTATTTATATTTTTTATTGCGAGGTGTGTTAATAAGTGAATTGTTTGATAAAATTTGTATTTAAATTTTAAGAAATGTGTTTCGTCTTATAAAAAATGAAAATGATAGTGAATGAACGAATTTTGTTGCCTGAAAAATTAAAAAAAAAAAAAATATATATATATATAATAAAATTTATATATAAATTTAATCATATATATTCATAATATTGACTTAATTTAATAAATTAATCATTTTAACGTCTGTATTTTCATAATAAGTATTCATACATTTTTATCAACATACAGTAAGTACTTATAGTACAAGCTTCAATATCTACTTTATTTGTTTCAGCGAATAATAGTAAAACAAATATGTTATCCGTTCTTTATTTACTCACACCTAATCTACTAAAGAGAATAACAATTCAAACTAACAACAAAAACACAAAAGTACTCATCAATACGTACTCAAACTGGCAGACAAAGAAATTGGTGTGGTTGAGTGTGACTGTGCAAACTGCCACGCATAGCAGCTACGTTTTAAACACTTGTGCAAAGGAATTGTTTATAAATGTTCTTGCATATACACATATATATATACTTATTATTGTCTATATTGTTGTTGTTGTTTTTGAATAAATGTAAAAGGGTTAACTTACAATTATTTATAATTCTTAATTAAGAATTAAAAAAGTAATTAAAACCTAGAATTTAAAGTTATTAAAAATTTACATAATTAAGAAGTATATGACTAGTATGTTTACTTAGTATCTTTGATTTTTTAACTTTAGTATTTCTTTATATTTTAAATAATTTTAGTTTTATAATTAATTGTATGTTCACTAAAATTCTCATTTATTTCTATTATGATAGATTTTATGGCCTTATATTTAATTTACATCGCAAAGTAATGAAACATCTGCACTATAATAAAATTATGAAATTTTGTTTCCTTTCATATGTACATATTTCAATGATACATATTCCTATAAACGCACATCATTTTTTTAATCAACTTACCAAAAATGGGACTAAAAACAATTAAGGTGCTACAAATTTATTTTTTAAATTATTTATTGACCACTTAAAAAATTTTTACGGCATTTGCCTATATACGCACTTAAACTAATGAGCGAATTTAGCATTATTAATAATGTATTGATGAACTTTTGTTTTGGATACCTTCAAAAATTCGGTCTGGAATTGATTCGACTAATTTTTGAAGAAAATCAAATTGAACTTCTTTTTATCATAAAAGATTACTTTATTCCGCAAATTTTAAACGATTTCCCTTATGATGCTGTTTTAACATTGGCTTACATTTTGGTTTCTTCTATTTATGTTACCAGCTGTTCGCAAAATGCGTGCAACATCTTTGGAAGTGACAGGAAGGTCAAGTTTATTTTTTAATTGCGTAACATTTAATTTATTGCGAGTGGCTTCTTCTTTTATTTTATTAATTTGTCATTTTGTTAATTTTTGATTACATTTTGTTGGTTTTTCGTCCAATTTCTCTGTTGCTTGATCACGAAAAATTCTAATTTGAATTTTTTCCTGGTCTGTAAGAAAAGTTCTTTTGGGCATCCTTTAAGCTGATGAAATTTCACAATTAAAACAAAAATATTTCCAGTAAACAAAGATGTTGTTATCAGAAACTTACCTTAAGTGAAACAAACAACAATTTTGTACTATTTTTTTGCAATAACTTTTGAGACAAATTTTTCTCGACTGCGTTTAAAGGAATATTTCACTAAAATGATCACCAAAATATTATTATTGCAAAACTACAGAAAACAACAACAGCAAGAATTAAAGATTTCTTATATAAAAAAGTACCGTTATATGAGGAGTTATTGTAACAACACAACATTGTTTTTGGTTAAGCGAAACGAATATAGCTCAAAGAAAGACAAAAATTGTAAATGCATTTAAAGGAATATGCAACAGTATATATATATATATATATATATATATATATATATATATATATATGTATATCCAATATCCAATATATGTAGCTTATATGCCCATATACCCTCAATTTTGCTATCCAAATCATATATGAGAGTCCATATATATATGAACATTTTCAGCTGTAGCTTCCCAGCTTTTTTATGAAAAAATTGGTATTTTTGAGAACTGTTTTGAAATTTTGACTGAATTTTTTTTTTACTGTTCGAATTGAGATAAGTAGAAAAAATTTTAGATTTTTTTTAGAGATATAGGGCAAAACACAAAAATGTGAGGCAAAAATTGGGAAATTCAATTTCTGAAGTCAAATATCTTTTAAACCATAAAACATAATGTAGTACAGTAAGCATTTTTCTTTATCTTGCTAAGTAGAATTCAGAAATATAAAAATATTTAAAATCGATTTACATTTGTTGCAAGTAACAAGCTCCGCTATATTTTCAATCCATGGTGATGGTCAAATTTGGCCCACTGTAGCGAACACCGTGCTTAAGTTACAAACTTCAACAAACAATACTTCATCCTCCTCTATAAAAGTTTCATCAACATCGGTTTAGCCGTTTAAAAGATCCAGATTTATTACCATTTATTTTGCGAAAGGCCCCACTGTGGAATGCAAAGAATGAATTTTTTTAAGTCAACAGTTATAGCGGTAATCATTTGTTTTATTTTTTTATAGACAATATCATCGATTTAGAAAGTGGCAAGTTTATTCCAGAGCTACTCGATTATAACGTTGGCTACTAATAGGTTTTAGTATGAAAACTTAAAGTCTTTAAGACTAACTGTAAAGGCGAAGTATTTTTCTAATCATTTTTTACCATTTCTGACGCTTTATATAGTTTCTTTGGAATTGTCTGCAATACATTATAAATAAATAAATAAATAAATAAATAAATATATCTATCTATCTATATATACATATATATATATATATATATATATATATATATATTTAAAATTTTCAAGTTATGGGCGTATTTTTACATTCCATTTTGTTATTCATGTTTTATGTAAAGGTATAAAGATTAGTATTTATTAAATTCCTTAATGAACCAGCTTTTCTAAAATTATGTTATAAAAATTAAAAATTAATTCTTAAAGAGTGTATATTTTTCATTTTCCTTTTTCCCGGGAACGCCAGGTGATCATTTCCCGGGAATTCCCGTTTCCCAAACCGTAGGCCAGATAGTCTTGAGGCCTTATATAAGACTCGTTATATCTTATTTACCTTCTCGGGTATGGATATGTGAGCTGAAGCGTTTGTGCGAGTAGAGAATTGCGGTGTTGTGTATTGAATAGGGTATTTATTTTACTCGATCAAATAATTCGAAAATGCAGTTTTTGGATTACTCAAATAATCGAATAAAACTTTGAATTACTCGAGCTATTCGAATAAATTATACCCTAAAATTTTACTCGCTGTATTAGTGTTTTATTAAAAAAAAAGCTTAAAACATCAAAAATATGTCTAAAGTAATTGAAATCACTTAATTTGGACTTTAAAAAAGGCCAGAAAATGCTAAATGACCCCAGAAAAAAACTGATATTTTTTATTTAAAAACTTTTTTTAATTTTTTTTCTTATTAGTTTTTAGAATTTTTGAATTTTTGAATTGTTCTGAAAATGTTGCTAAAAACCATTAAATTTTGCAAATAAAATTTAAAAAAAAATTTTACAAAACAAGTTTTTCAGTCTTCTTGACTTTTGATTCATTTGAAAAAATATAAAAAAAGTTTTAATGCTTAAGAAATTATATTTATATACAAACTTTTTTCTGTGTAGTTAAGAAAAGAAATGTTTAAAATATTTTTTACTCGAATTATTCGATTAATCGGCATAATTTACACGAATGAATTTTCACTCGAAATTCTTTCTTCGATTAATCGAAAAAACAATATTCGCGTGAATAACCTAGTATTGAATGATGTGGATTAAATTGAATGACCATTTGTTTGTATGTTTGTTTATTTGTTCATTTCTTTAGTTGCTTGCAAACTTCCGGTGAAAATTGATTTGTAAGTTTTACCATTAAATTGTCTTTTGTTGTTGTTTATTTCGTTGTTTTTTTTTTTTGCTTTTTGTCAATTGTTTATTTGCTCTTTTCATTCTTTTATATATTTTCTTGATACACTATCGATTCTATTGCCATTGTGGCCTTTGTCATTTAATGGCCTTGATGTTATTCGCAGCATGTGTTGTCTGACTTCTACGATTACTTTACTTTTCTTATCGACTTAAAAATGCGAATGTATGTTTATGTTGGAGTGGGTGCATGTGTGTGTACTCTAGGGATTGTTTAAAAAATGATACAATTTTTCTTTTAATTTCATGTGGATGTAGTTTTTTCATTTACTAATAGTGTGTTTAGATTTGTTTTTCCACCTTTGTTTGTATTTTTATTTTTGTTTACTTTTTTATTTTATTTATATCTCTCGTCAATATCGCAATAATGATAACATTGATACATTTCAAGATAATAAATATGTCCACCTGTCTTATGGTGGAACTATTTATTATAATGAAACGCACATACAAACAAAGGACCAAAGAGACGGATATACATATACAGTTACAGACATACATAAATAGATATGAATATACCATTTTTGGAGATTATATAATACCTCAGTATATTACATATTTTTATCACATAATTCTATACACTTAAGAAAATTTTCTCTACCATTATTATTAAACTATTTCTCTAATAAATGCCAGATTGATCACAAAAATTACTCATATCAAATTACTGATATCAATTGGTTAAAAATTGTTATATTATTACACAGATTCAATTGTAATTTTGGATTTTCTCAAATTTGTAACAAATCAAAAATTAATTTAATATTCTACACTACCCTAGTTGGTTGGAGTATTATGGGCTAATGCTGATGTTTATAATGCTCAAAAATATTTGCCTAAAACCCACTTAAACATAACTTAAACTAGCTGAATCGATTTAACGATGTCTGTCCACGCAAACCTTCAAACTACAGATCGCAGATATTTCGATGGATTATTGAAATTGATTAAAAACGGTTCATTATTTCATTAAAATACCATAAAATTTCCTGAAGGAAAGGGATTTTAACACTGAAAGATTTTTTTTTTTTAACCCCAAAATAGCTTTCATAACTCCCATATAAGGACTAGAGTATTCACACGAATAATGTTTGTTCGATTAATAATTACTCAATTATATTAAAAGCAATAATTTCGAGTAAAAATTTATTTGAGTATATTATGTCGATTAATTGAATAATTGGAATAAAAAACTGGTACTAAAGGTGTTTTTAACTTTAGTTTTTTAAAAAATTTAGCTTGAAAACAACTGCTACAAAACAGTTGTTGTATAGGATAATTAAAATCTAAATTTCAATTGTATTAAACAAATTTTATGAATAATACCGAATATATGTACGAATATAGGGTCGTTTTTCAATCACAAAAATTAAATCAACTATATAAATATATCATTTTAAGAAACTATAATGTAAAATTTAAGTCACTTGTAATTTTTTTCCCATTTCGGTTTGGGGGAGATAAAGAAAAAACAAAATAATCTTTTTATATTAAATTTTCTGTAAGAAATAAATTGGAAGATTTGGAACTTGATTTGAAAAACATATTGTTGTTCTACGAAAGTCAGTGCTGTCGATAGTTCGAAGTGTGAAGTTGATGTACCAATAGTCTCAGCAAGCTTAGTTGGTTGGTAATGACAGCTTGGAAGAAACTTCTGATGCGGAAGGGATTTGAACTTAAATTTGAGTTAAACAGTATACTCATACTTTTAATAGATAATCGCTGAACTTCTTTATCTAAAGTAAATGCAATGATTTCTATTTCACAAATATGCCATCACATTTTATTTACTCGTTTTACGAACAATAATATCTGAATATCAATAAGTTTAGGTGATACTCATAGGCCTATTGAAATATTAAGTAAATATTAAGAGGAACAATGGCTTTAAAATAACAAGAGATAAAAATTTAAATTTTTATTACAGAAAGGGAATTTTTTTGTTTTTAAAAATAGAAAAAACGAACAAAATGTAGAGGTATAATTTATTCGATTAACACGAGTAGCTCGGGAACTTTACTCGATTAATCGATTAATTTTAAGACAGCATTTTTGAGTTATTTGATTAATCGAGCAATAAAAAAATTGAAATCTAGCAAAAAGTTTAGTATTTAGACAAATTATCGAAAATAAATTTCATTTCAGTATAAATCAATGTAAGGCCCAATTCCGAAAATCCGCCTAAAGTGCATGATATTACAAATATGTATGTATCAGTATCATAATACTATTTTGTACATGTAAATTTTATAGAAATATAAATTACAAATTTTGGAAGACTTTATCCACAATTGAGGATAGTTCCGCAGCATTCAGACGGTATAATAAAAACACTACCACTTTGGTTTAGGGTATAATGTGGTTGAACTTAGTCGATAATAAATTATGTACATGCCCCTCTCTTTAATAAATGATGTCCATACAAAAATATGTGTAAATTTCAGTGTGTTAACGTGAAGTTCGTTAATGTATGTGAAGGGTATGGTGAAGGGTATAAACTTCACCACAGAGTGTCATACGTCTGGCAGCAATTTAGTTCGGCAAAACGCGGTAATGCGAAATGCGACTAAAGAGAACTAAAGAGGAGAAAGCTCGGAGTTTCGCAAGAGCATCCCTTATCTATCTGCATAAGATAGCTAAGATAGGTTTTTTGCCTATCAGTAGGCCAGGGGTCTGCCAGCTCTACTGTTGGAAACCATAAGGAGTGGAGTTGCTAAAATTTCTGGCATGGGGTCTTCTCCATCGAGCGCTGCTGGTCAAAACCCACACGGCTCTTTTAAGGGTTCTAAAAGGGGGTCATTCAAAGGGTCAGGTCTGGGGATGACCAACAAACTTCAATACCCAAGAAGTCTGTTTGCACATTCTCCTGCTCTGTTAAGGCCCCCACAAGGACGTTATTAAAACAGCTGGGTCAGGAAGCGAACAGCCCTCAACATCGAAAAAGACGAAGGAATCAGAATTGCAGAACTGTGTTGCAGCTGCTGTCATTGACAAAGTTGGTCCAGACGGGAGGATCAGCGGTGAACAATGGCGACACATTGAGCACAAGCTCATTGAAGAGATCGCCCTCGTAAGAGGAAGGCCGAACGAGGTATCCTTCAAAGTCGCGGGCTGGATAAAGGGTGTCAAAGCTATCAACCGCGGTAATAATAAATCTTTTGAATTTCTCAAAAAACGCAGTTGCTAAGAGCGATACTCTTTATCCGTAGGCCAAACTTGAGGCGATACTGGCGTCTGAGTTGCCCCTGCCTTCAGTATTGGAAATTTAGAATGTAGGTTTAGAATTGTAGGTCAATTTTGGGTTTGGGGTGATCAGGTTTAGATATTCTAAATTATCAGTAGTGCAAATTAATTTTCACCGCTGTGAAGCAGTCTCAACTAAATTGAAAAGCTCTTCAATGACTCCAAAGTGGACGAGGCACTTATCCTGGAACCCTAGATTCACAACACCAATGTATGTGTCTAAGTGTCATACCACATTAGCTAAGAATGAATTGAACATTAATCTTCTTAACTTTTTTTAGCAGTGAGGACCTTACAGCTGTCCAATGGGAAGCCACTGGAGGCAGTAGGCTTATACTGGCATCTGTGTACAGGCCATACGAGGCGGCCGATCAACCGGGTATCGTTCTGCAGCATTTGGCGGAGCACAGCAAGAGGAAAGGAGTTTACATGGTGTACATGGAGATGGTATGCTAATATTCACCACTAACAATGGACTAGAGGGTAGCTACGGATTTCGGGCCATAGCAAGATATCCAAAATTTTTGAATTTGTGAAACCAAAAGGAATGGCCTATAGGAACTTCCAGAAGGACGTATTAGAAGTCTTTCGGTGAGTTAGTTGATAGGAATTTGAGGGATTTATCCTGGCAAATAGAGGCAGCTGAAATGGATCTTAGGGACCGACGGTGTATAGTTAGGAAGTTGTTTAACAGAGCCAAGCTAACGAGGAGTGAATCTAATTGGGACAGCTATAGGGAAACCTTCATTAAGTATATTAGGGACATAAGACGGGCGAAACCGACATCATGGATGAATTTCTGTGAATCCGTGGACTCTATTAACGAGTTGTCTAGATTTAGACGGGTATTATCTAAGGACCCTGTGGCACCTGTATAATGTATAAGTACAACGTTCGTGGAAAGAGTCTGGCTCGGAGTCCCTCAACTTACTGATGGAGACTCACTTCCCTGGCTATACTGATATAGGATCTGATGGGAGGGCAGGTAGTGTCAGTGATAACATACAGTCCGGATCTGAAGATGGCGATATCAGTTGAGTTATCAAGTCGAGCTTGGGAGCTCGTGACAAGGGGCTTATCGCAAGGGCGGTTCTCTCTCCATTATTGTGGCTTTTGGCAGTGAATGTCATATTGAGACAGTTCGTTGCCATGGGAAGGAAGGTCGTAGAACTTTCCCTTTCCCTTTCCCTTTGGGGTCAAACCTTAAAAGACTGAACCAGTTCAGTTTACCAGGAGATCTAAAATTGAGGCATTTAGTCTACCAGTATTGAATGGGACAGAGCTCAGATTGTTGAAGAAGGCCAAGTACCTGGGTGTTTTCTTGGACAACAAATTGTCTTCGTTAAGAAATACTCAGAAAATCGCCAGGAAGGGGCTTAATGCCTACTACGCATGTAGGAACCCTACAAGGAAGAAGTCAGGTCTAAAGCTGATAGTTGTGTATTGGATATACACATCGGTTGTGAGATCTATCTTCACTTGTGAAGGTTCGGTCTGGTAGGAGGCATTAAGAAAAGGAACTTATAGGAACTTTTTCTCTAAAGTTCAGAGATGTGCTTCAATTGACATTACAGGTGCCTTTAGAAGTACACATCAGGTAGCACTGGACATCATTCTCCACCTTCTTCTAATTGAGGAGTACGTGAGAGGAACGGGTGTGCGTTACTTATTTAGACTGAAGGAATTGGGATTTATATATATACAGCGGGGCATGTTAGCATACTTGACGAAGTCGGATTTGATTGTCGGATATTATACTTGGTCGCACAAATGGATTATGTCGGAACTATAATTGACTTCGGGCTGGAGCGGAGAAGCTCCATAGAGGTTGTGATATCTTCACTGATGGCTCGAAGATGGAAGTAGGCATAGGCCCTAGGATTACTGGAGAAGAACGTTAAAAGAAACATTGAGGTAACTATCTATGTGGATAGTCAGGTAGCACTACTGCCCATGATAAGTCATTGTGTAAGGTCCAGTTTAGTGCTTGAGTCCAGAAAGGAATTGAGAAGGCTAATGGACGCCTACAGGACAAGACTTTGTTAATTTCCTGGCCATTACGAAATAGTCGATGAACAAGCTCTCAAAGGCTCAGAGCTAGACAGGTCTTTTGTTAAGGTATCGGTTAGGATTCCTATTGGGTCATATTTCATGGTCATAGAACCGACAGTAAGGTATCTAGAGCGTTATAGACTTAAATTAGCAGATTCGAAACATCTTCTGGGCATGAATCGTGGGAACCTATGGGTCATTGTGGGTTCACTTCGCAATAAGGAATATCACCAGTAAGTGAGACATTGGCACGTCACACTTTTATAGGACGTGCAATGATGTGGAGGAGCCAAAAAAAAGTAGAGCATATACTCTTTCATTGTTTGGGACGAACCAACTTCTCTGATTGGTCAACGACGAAGAAACACCACGAAAGAAATAATTCTACTGAACATAGGAATGGGGTTGGTGTAAAGGTATCGAATAGATATGTTAATTGTATTAAACAATTTGTTCCATACTCATATAGAACCTTGCTGATTAAATTTAACGCAAAACTGTTGAAATTAAACTATATATTGGGTTACGCACCGACATCTGATAGTAGTGATGAGGAAATAGAATCCTTTTACTCGGAACTAGAAAAACTTATGAAAATGACAAATTAATATGGTTTAAATAGTATAATTGGAGACTTTAGTGCCAAAATTGGCAACAAACCAGTTCCAAATGTTGTTGGTAACTTTGGGTTGGGATTAAGAAAAGATAGATTAGACCCTAGAAAGTGTCAAAATTATAGACTGATATCCCTGATGAATCACATTTTGAAAATATTCTTGAAAATATCACACCAAAGGCTGTATGGAAAATGTGAGAAATTTATAGGACGAACACAATTTAGTTTCGTAGAAGCCTTTTTTAGCATACAAGTTCTTATGCAAAACTGTCGCGATATCAGAAAAGATGTATTTGTATGTTTTATTGACTACGAAAATGCTTTCGATAGAGTGCAATACGATAAAATGATTAATATTCTGAAACAACTTAACGTTGATAGTATAAAAATTTATACTGGGGTCAGGTAGCAGAATTTCGTATGAGGTGTATTTTATCTCCCCTTCCTTTCAATTTATACCCTGAAGTTATTTTCCAACAATCAATCAGCTCTATGAAAGCTGAAATAAAAGTAAATGACCAATTTATCAACAATATACGATATGCAGACGATACGACAGTATTGGCTGACAATATGGAGGATTTAAAATCACTTGTACAAGCAGAATGCACATAAAGCGGCATATATGGTTTAAGCCTTAATATAAAGAAAACTAAATTTATGATAATAAGTAGAAGCAATACATCTTACTCGAATTCTGCAAAAAATAGAAAGAGTCAACAGATATGTTTTTCTCGGATGTGTGCTCCATGAAGATTGGGATTCTGACGCCTCTGGTCGGTACCAATGTATGGTATAGAAACATGGACTTTAAAAACCAGCACTATGAATAGAATGGAAGCGTTTGAAGTGTGGTGCTTCCGAAGACTATTGAAAATATCGTTGGTATATAGTGTCTAACTATGAAGTTTTAAGAAGAATGAGATGTGAACCTTTACTACTTCCCACTATTAAATGAACTTTGGTTATAATTATACGTGGGAGCAAATACGAGCTATTGCAACTGGTATTAGTGGGTAGAAAAACAAACAAATTGGACCGGCTTGAGAACTATAGGCGAATTAATTCATACAGCAAGACAACGAACGAAACGAATTTTATGATATTATTAATAACTTAAATTAGAAATAATATTTAATAACCAATTTATTGTAATGTATGCATGTGATCACTTATATCCAGCAGTCGATTTGTAATAAAAGAAGAACCAATTGCACCTTATGTGGGAATAACAGTAAATCTTTTTTTAAAATGCGCAGTAGTGGAGCGGAAAGCTTTCTGGTGGATGTTTCGTTAATATACTCTACACGTTCAATATTTTCCGCAGTGCGAATTAAATGTGGTCTACCGGCTCGAGGCAAATCTTATGGTCCATTTTTGCGGTGACGATGAACTAAGCAACGAATCATTATTAATTGTTTTCGTTTTTCGAAAATAAGTGTAATTTGTAATATATTCCGAAATATTATCCTAAAAAAATGTTTGATTATATCAATTCTTCTAGACGTGAAAAATGTTCATAGTCAGCACTCCGAAATAAGTACACTCAGAGAAACCCTTCATTCCAGATATGAATTTAGTCATTGTGTCAATGAAATTTGTCATTGAAAGTGAGCTCATGAAGCCCTTTTACAGCTGTATTATAAAACTTGTTCATTAATAGAATGAATCTAATCATTGCTCCAGTGAACATATTTCCTATATTTTATGAAATTTTTGTCTTTACACAAATTAAATTTATTTATTGATATAATGTAAACGTTTCATTGTATTAATAACTTTGTTTCATTGGCCAAATGAAAATTTTACATATTTAATAATTGATTTTCAATGAAACTGAAATATAGTGTATGAAAAGTTTCCCCATATATAACCAGTAAAATTAAAATGAAAAATAATTTTTTACTCAATTATAAATATACCCAGATATACAAAGAATAGATGAAACGAAAAAAATAACCAAAAATAATTTAAAATGATATTAAATTCATTTTGGTTTCTTAGTTTGAAATAAATTGTTGTATATATCTTAATATATTCATATTTTCGTTAAAAATATTTCAATAAATTCAATGTAAAATGTACTTTAATTATTTAAAAATATAAAATGTCAATATATAAATAATTATGTAAATACATACATATATATAATTAATATTTATTAAACTTTTAGTTATAATTGTTTATGAAAATTACTTTGACTTCAAAAAAAAAATTATTTAGAATATTTCATTAATTCCGCTATTGAAATTGAAACTTTAAAATTTTTGTGTGTTATTAATTTGATATAAAAATTTTCCACAAAACACCAAAAATTGAAAGATGCTAAAGGATAAAGATGTAAAATGACTTAAAACATACATCTCGACAAAAATCATTAAATTCTATTAACAAAGTATCAAGATACACAAAAAATAGTGAAATTTTTAAACTATCTCCTAATCCCAAAATGAATGGTTGTATTGGTTCCTTTTTAGACAACAAAAAATCAATGTGATTTTGAAGAAGATTGAAGAGCCTCGTCAATATATATATATATATATATATATATATATATATATATATATATATATATAGAATTTTTTATAGAGAATTTGCCGTTCTCCTTCTTCCAAATATTATCCTTTCAGTGAAATTTCTTCGTAGGGTATAAAAAATAATGGAGACTCCATAGTAAAAATGTTTTTTTTATCTGTAAAATTAAAAAGAAAAAAATTATATATGTAAATATCAAAAAATCATATAAATTAATCACCTTTATCGATTTGGTTCCACTCCAAATTGTTGACAACATTTTTAATGTCGATGTCATTAATAGTTAAATTATATTTTATGTAGTTATATATTTGGTCGAACCTTTCGTCACAATCAAGAATTGATGAATAACTTCCTTGCAGAACATTAAAGTCCATATCAAGCTGTAAATAATTAAAAAGAAATTTATAAAACAAATGAGTGCAATTTAAATGTCTACTTTAATATTATGTTTATTTTTAAAATTTTTATAAAGAAATAAGTTTTTATACAAATTCTTAAAAGAAAAAAAAAAACAAATAACAAATAACAAAATTTTGAATACTCACAAATTGTGAACTAATCGGTTCTTTATATTGAGGCCATAAATTTTGTGCCTCAATAATAGTTTTGGCTGGAATTTTGTACACGCTGACATTTTCAGCTGAAAGATTGTCATACATCAGACTTTGTAAACAAATTTGTGCGTTGTCTTCTGGAACTATAGAAGAAAGAAGATACTGGTGTACACATTTTTAATAAAATTTTAATTAATACTACCTAATTTTTGTTTTGTTTCAATTGTTTTGCGTTTAGGTGGAGGTTCAGTTTCGGAATATCTTAATTTGCTCTTATTATTTTAATATTTTATATAAAGTTTTTCACGCCTTTCTGTACGATAAAATTCTAATTTTTTCTTTAGGGGAAACTTTTATTATGTCATTTTCCAAATGGTAGCTGATTTGCAAAGTCATAACAATATTTTTGGCGTAAAAATAATCAACTAATATATGTAATAACATAGTACGATGTTTTTCGGTTAACGTTTCGAATTATTCATATTGTTCAATAATGTTCAACTAACTTTATGCTGCTTGAGAATTTCGATTTCTGATAGCAAAAGGATCCGTTTCATCAGACGATTGGGATGATGAATAGTAAATGAAGAGTAACTGTCACAAGACAGCTTTAAGAATTTTTGGGCTGGTGATGTTAAATTATTTTCATATTTCCATTTTTGAAATTGATATATAAATATTAGCCGATCTCAAATTAAATATTTATCAATCTAAAGTCAAAAATATTGCGTATTTTATTGAAGCACTATGCAATTTAGTTAAGAAATGTGCTGAAAAATCTTACCTTCAAAAAAAGTAATTTAATGCTCCAAATTACAATTTTTTTAAATATTATGTAGCATTTCTTCTTTGTTTTTACCTTAAATTTAAAATGAAATGGATACATAAGTATTTATATTTTTTCAAACGAATCATAAATTTGCCCCTGGCTATTTCAATAATTGTAGTAGGAGGTATATTAATTTCATCAATCTCTAAAACTCCAAAATCCCATAGATCAAAGGGATCCATTTGAAAAACTGTATAATGTTTCAAATATGTTGTGGTTCGTATTTTTTGGACAAATAAATAAACTTTCTTCTTAAATATAATAATATTATAGATTTTTTAAAAGTTATAATCATAAGATCTAATGCAAACATAAAGCCTTTATTGTACAACAAGTTGTTGTAAATTATTTTATTGTAGGCTTCCATTTGGTTTATTGACGCTTAGAATATCTTCGTGGCAATACTAATTAAACAGCTTTCTGGTCTATCCCTTTCTAAATAAATAATTTTTTGTTCACTACAATTTGATTCAAGCAAAGTAAAATATGTATTTTTTATTTTTATTTTTTGCAATAGAAATGCTAACGTTTCGCCTAGATGTTACAGAAACCACGATATTTACCTTCAAAATGGCGGCTTCAAAATTTTTGGACTGGAGTACATGATTCCATAACTTCTGGGTAATGCGTAAGTATGTGAAATTATGGTTTCAAATTATCATTGAAAAGTTTTAAATACATTCGGTTATCTTTTTCTACATTAATTTTTAAGGCGTTAAGATGTTTTCTCTAAGATGTTTTTTTCTTTATATGCTTTAATGATATATATTGAGAGATATTCCCAATTTCTAATTCACCATAGTCAAAAAGTTGCTTTCGTTTATTTAATATTTAAATTGTGAAATATTTCTTTTTGTCAATAAAGTACACTTTGAAGTAAGTGTGTATCGTAATTTTTATACATTCTACGTAAATTTAGCAGTTCTGAAACTATAGTTCGACTGTCAAAATGTAATATTTAGTGATTTTTAAAATCCTACTAAACTGTTTAAGCATACATAGATTATGTCCAAGATTATGTATCGGAATAAAATATGGGTGGTAGATTTCCCTATGTGATAATTTTACAGAAATGTCTTCTACTTCCAATAATAAAATCTGATCCGCAATAGGTTTTAAACATTGTTTTTTTCCAATATGTTTTAAATCATTCGACTTAATTGATGTTATAAAATAAACGTTTTGCAATATTGTATCGTCTGGAATGCATGTGAAGCTTGCGTAAAAGTTGCAGACTAGATTCGAGGAAGTATTTGACATTGACGATATCATTTTTAACAATATATCCATCCTAAACAAATTGCATAGGTATATACGCAATTTTGTTTCAACTTGAGAAAATGTCAGCTTCCCTTTTTTGTGGTTTAAGTCCCCTTTTGTGGCAACAACTTTCTCTACCAAATATTCCATTAGATTCTCCTCCATCAGTTTTTTCGTTATTAAAAGTTCACTTTTCAAAGAATAAAATATTTGTTTGCATTTATCTGTAAAATTACAACTTTTAGTGGATATATAATTAAACTCAACAAGCAACCTTTTGTTGATTTTTTCAACATTACTTCTACAAAAATTGTTAGTTTCATTTCAGTCTGAAACTTTACCAAGTCTGTGCTATCGCACTTGACCGTTTCAACTTCCAGAGATTCGTTTGGTGTAATTGAATTTTATTACTCGTATTTGAGACATTTGTGTGTTCAAATCAACATCATCATTTTTCTTTACATAGGTCGATTTTGATATGGTCCGTTTTTATATATAGCTCCACAATATCTATAGGTATCACCATGTTTAAGAAAATGATAACTTTTTAAATGTCTAAAATAATTATCATTTTCTTTGAAACATTTCATATTTACTGTATAAGAAG
The DNA here is from genome assembly GCA_932274085.1 of Protocalliphora azurea. Taxonomy (NCBI): domain Eukaryota; kingdom Metazoa; phylum Arthropoda; class Insecta; order Diptera; family Calliphoridae; genus Protocalliphora; species Protocalliphora azurea. Next base: position 51,662,814 of record OW026521.1, on the reverse strand, counting down.
GAGAACACTTATAAATTTAATTTAGGTTTATAGTTAATTAAAAACTATTTACTATTTCACTTTTCAATTGTTCAATTTATACACTAAAAATCCGCCACTTATTCGGAGAATTCAACAAGACAATTAAAAGGTTGATTTTTCTTTACTCTTTAAAGAACATTAATAAAGAGTAAGGTGACCAGTTATATTTAATAATACAACTTTAATAAATACTAAAACTATAAAGATTAGACCATTTTCATAATTAATATGTGAACAGCAAATAAGAAATAACTGTTAACTTTAAATTCTTTACAGTTGACTTTTTTACAGTTAGTTTTGGTGAGTAACAAAAACAGAAGATCATGATGGTAGACTAAAAACAAGGAGAGTAAAGGGATAAAAATGCTTTTATATTTAATGAAGAATTTTTCATTGAATATATGAAAAATTTTAGTTTTTATTTACATTATTTAAGCAAGGAACAGAAGAGATGAATAAGAAAGGTGGGGAGAGGGTGCAAAGAAAACAAAACATACACACATTTACACTTTTTCATTAACATGTATTAAGAATGTTCATTATATTTATGAAACAGCTTCATATTATAAACTATATGATTTCATTAATTTTTATATCTTGAAAAATCAATTAAATAAAGTATTTTTTAATAAAATTAAAATATAGTAAGTTACCAAAGAAAATCAGGTAGTTTTTTATTTTTATATAATTTGTAAACAATTTAACTTCATTGTATCAACGTAACGATTTTCATTTATACAATGAAATCATGAAACTTCATAAAATAGGAGATTGAGAGATTTCATCCCATATATGAAATTTGTCATTATATTAATGAAAATTTTCGTTCATAGAATGATAAATTATCAATGAAGTCGTTTCATTGTCTGAGTGAATGGTTTTTCTTTCAGTGTATGAAAAATTGCTGTTTTTCAATTACTCAAAAACTTTTCAATTTTATTTAAAATATTTTTTCATTTGTTCAAAAAATATGCGAGGGATTTTTATTTTTAAATATAAATATCCATCATGATGAAAAAAAATAAGTTTCTTTTAAAATAAATATCAGCATGATACAGAAAAATAGAGGTAGAGCTGTTCTCTATTTTCGTCTCCATACGAGCAGTATTGCCAACTCTTGCGAACATAAACGCACAGAAATGTTTGAAAAAAGCGCAGAAAATTGCTAAATTAAAAACAGAACGGCATTTTTTTTTTTTTTTTTTTGTGAAAAAGGGATAAAATTTAAACTTTTTTTGAAAAGTAAAAAATAAAAATATAAAAATTTCTACAACGAATCAATATTTCGTATATGATGCATCTTAAAATGTTAATAACAAACTGAGTAAATTTAAATACAGGTTATGGAGTTTTTGTTTTATGAACCTCAATCCAACATTTTTCAGTTCTTTTTCAAACAATTTTATTCGTTGAAGATAGTTTTTCAAAAAATAAATTTCTTTAAAACTTGTTAATATCATTTTAAAAATTGGGACTGAACCATAAATCAAAATAGATACGAAGTTCAAAAAAAAAAGGAAATCAATTGAAAAAAATTACTCAAAAAAGCACAGAATTGGTTTTGTTTATAATAAAAATTGTTTGTATTGCATTCTTAGACTTAGGTTTTTTTGACAACGGAGCTTTATATTAATGTTAATTAATGTTATTCGAAAAATTATTTGAATTCAAGAAAAGAGTAAAAAAAAAATAGAAATGATCAACGTTAATATTACCCATTAAAAAAATTACTCAAACGAAAAACGATCGTAGCAGGAGCTAAAAGGGCTAAACGAAAATTATCAAAAGTACTGGATTTACGTATTTTTTAGATTCGCCTTCTAGTCGTCCAATTATATTTTTAATCAATTGATACATTAATTGAAATAAAAAAGAAAACGCTCTTTAATTTAAGGTTTGTGTTCATAATAAAGATTATTTAAACACACTAACATTTTTACAATATATTACTTTATATTCCATTATACGATGATTGAGTGATTTCATTATTTTAGTGATACATTTATCGCTCTATATTCCCAAGTTTAAATAATTACAAAAAATTAAATACTGCTACTGTAACATGATAAATACATTGTTTAAGGTCAAAATCCAATTAATAATACATTAAATAACCTTTTTAAGATATATTTGCAGTAATTTAATAGGTTAACGAAAGAAGTATATATAAGAAACAATTTTGATAACAATTTCTTAAATATAATAAATATCTATGTATATAAAAATGAAATATGTTTGTCTGTTTGTCTGTTGGCTTATAGACTCCTAAACGGCTGAACCGATTTTCCTGAAATTTTTACAGTAACATCACATGAGCCCCGAAAATAAAATAGGCTACTTATTTTTTTCGATATGAGCAGGGGAGTGGTACCCCCATGGAATACCAATATTAAGTATCGGATATTTTAAGAGCCGCTGTGCCCATTTTCTTGAATTTTTTGTAGTAGGATCTTCTGAGCAACGAAATTGAAGTAAGATAGCTGCAGGGGAATGGTACCCCCAAAGGACGCCAATGTTTAATATCGCATATCTTAAGAACTGTTATAGTGAATGTTCAAACTTGGTAGGAGTTACTCTTATGATAAACTACACCTTTGAAAATTAAAATAAAGGGGGTAAGCGCAGGGCGAACAATACCCCCATATGATGCACATATTAAACATCGCGTAACTGAACTTGGTTAAAGCCACTATAATGGAAAACAATAAATTTCAAAATAAAAATGAGCTGGGTGGACAGAGGAGGAGCTATACACCCATAGATAGAAAATATTTTGTTAAAAGTGAATATTTACAAAACAAGTTGAAATACAATACGTATGTAAATAAATAAATTAAATCATAAAAAAAATATATTTGTATTTTCTCACACTTATTTTATTTTAACAGTGCAGCGAATCGCACCGGGTTAAGCTAGTAAAATATAAAAATTCGTTGTCACATTACACAGGCAACGATTTTTTCGTTTGTTTATAATGAAATATATTTCAAGAAATCTTTTAAACTTCAAAACAATTTTCTATGAGAGAGATCGGTGTTATCTTGTTTCTTTATATCATGTATCCTTATATAACAATTTCTTAAATATAATAAATATCTATGTATATAAAAATGAAATATGTTTGTCTGTTTGTCTGTTGGCTTATAGACTCCTAAACGGCTGAACCGATTTTCCTGAAATTTTTACAGTAACATCACATGAGCCCCGAAAATAAAATAGGCTACTTATTTTTTTCGATATGAGCAGGGGAGTGGTACCCCCATGGAATACCAATATTAAGTATCGGATATTTTAAGAGCCGCTGTGCCCATTTTCTTGAATTTTTTGTAGTAGGATCTTCTGAGCAACGAAATTGAAGTAAGATAGCTGCAGGGGAATGGTACCCCCAAAGGACGCCAATGTTTAATATCGCATATCTTAAGAACTGTTATAGTGAATGTTCAAACTTGGTAGGAGTTACTCTTATGATAAACTACACCTTTGAAAATTAAAATAAAGGGGGTAAGCGCAGGGCGAACAATACCCCCATATGATGCACATATTAAACATCGCGTAACTGAACTTGGTTAAAGCCACTATAATGGAAAACAATAAATTTCAAAATAAAAATGAGCTGGGTGGACAGAGGAGGAGCTATACACCCATAGATAGAAAATATTTTGTTAAAAGTGAATATTTACAAAACAAGTTGAAATACAATACGTATGTAAATAAATAAATTAAATCATAAAAAAAATATATTTGTATTTTCTCACACTTATTTTATTTTAACAGTGCAGCGAATCGCACCGGGTTAAGCTAGTAAAATATAAAAATTCGTTGTCACATTACACAGGCAACGATTTTTTCGTTTGTTTATAATGAAATATATTTCAAGAAATCTTTTAAACTTCAAAACAATTTTCTATGAGAGAGATCGGTGTTATCTTGTTTCTTTATATCATGTATCCTTATATCATGTATGTATTGTGTAAATATATTTTAAATATTTTTGTTTTATTCAATAAAATTGTTGTTTAGAATTTTTTTCATCCGATGAAAAAAAGTACTAAAGCAGGTAGAGTTCTTAGGGAGACTTGTCATTTTAAAGTCTTGTAAAGTCAAATAATTGAAGCATTGAAAACAAAAAAAAAAAAAATCTAAATATGTTTTTTTATTTAGATTTCCTGAAGAGCTGCACCTATTTTTAGAATATTATACGAAATTTAACACGCCTGTTTGTTTCGAAGCTTATTACATACATATTAGTTTATTTTCATAAAACAATAATTTTTGCAAAATTCCCTGCTACGATTTTAAGCTAATTGGTTCATTCTCTTAGGAGTTTTAAAACAGTGGGCGTGGCATCCGATAAAGATCCAACAAACTATAACATTCTATAGCATTATCTGTGCGTCAAATTTCGTGTAAATAGTTTCATTAAAAACGTGTAAAATTTTAAAAATTGATTGGTTTGACTTTCAATCAGGCCTTTAGACTTGATTGATACTTATAAGGATTTATAAAATCTTAATTCGATTTCGACTTTTTTATGAAAATGCTAATTATTGAAAGTTTTTAGTATTTACATAGATATAGTATAGGTAAATATATTTGTAATTATATCCAATATAAGGTATTTCACTTTCATATAACACATCTTAACACGGGTGAAGAGTATATAAGATTCGGCACAGCCGAATATAGCATTCTAACTTGTTTTTTTTTTTTTTTTGTAATAGATAAAAATGAAACTTATTTCTAAAATTCACCATTTTCGACCTAGGCTGGATATAGAGTACAAACCTAAATCAATTTAAAATTTCTCTATTAACCATTTATAAAACCTTATCTTTTGAAATATGTAAAGAAAAAAAGTAAAAGAATAGTACTATATTTTTTATAAAAATAACCATTTTTCATACTTATTGCTGATTGCTAACTTTGACCATTTTTCACGTCTAGACGAATTGAGATAATCAAAAAATATTCTCAGCTTAATATTATTTCGGAATATTTTACAAATTGTAGAATATTAAAAACAAAATTCCCTCACATGCATCAGGACTTATTCCCAAAAAACGAAAACAAAAAAATCAAAAATTCACAATTTAAGCGTATATGTCTTTTTAACTATACGAGATAACTTATGTGAGTAAGCTTATTTTTTCTTTATCTTGCCAAACACCTTACATAGTGTCTACATTAGAGATTTTTCTATCAAGATAAACGGCAAATTTAACGTGAATTTGTGGAAGGTGGCAACAGTTGCACATAAACAACAATATGGCGTATTCATTATTGTTTTTTATATATGCAGTTTGACAACTGTAACAACCAAAATAATAATCAGCTGTTTAACTAAGGTTACCTTGTATATATTCACATTGATTTTCACGTTTGCTTTGATAAAAATTTGCCTAATGTAGACACTAGGTTACAGAAATATAAAAAATCTTCAAAATCAGACTTGATTTGTGGAAGTTACTTTTACATACTCGAGGTAGTCAATTTTAGCACCCTGTAGTTTATCTCCTGTTATCACAGGGTGACTACAATGTGATTTTTCTGAAATCTTAGGTCTTCCTTTACAGCACGTCTAGACGTAACATAATATGTAAGATTTTTGTGTCAGAGAGTGTCAAATTCGCTCTCTGAGAGAATTATTTCACGTGTAGATTCAAATATTAGACTGTTGTGATGAGATTATAAGATGAACTGTCAAAAAAATACACATACACGAAAGTTTGCTTGTGTGTGTGCATGTGTATTTTGGAAATTATTGAAAAACAATGTTATTTTGTAAAATTGTTTCCTTTTAGTGTTTGTTTTAAATATTAAAAATCATTTTTATAAAAATTGTGTTAAAAAAGTGCGAATTGCTTAAATAAAAAGGACATGTTTACTCTGTAACTGATTGAAAATAATAATATCTTATAGGATTTATTAGAATACGTATACCCCTTATTTAAGATTTAACATAATATAAACAAAATGTTTATTCTCCTCTGCCGGCGTTATCTCACATATTATATCAGCGTTAGTTTCAGTTGTATACCTGGGGTTACAACTCTTCCATTCGTCTCAATTCGATTCTATACGTCACAATTCGATTTGACAAGCAGTTTAGGAGATACAGATTTATTACCAAAAATTATGCGTTTGGCCCCACTGTGGGTCATTTTTAGTAATAAATTTCCCAACTTCCTCAATTTGTTTCCAATAAATTTTGTTATTACATCAGATAAAATTTAATTTGATTAGACTTTTACTTTGCCTGACGCTCTGAGAAATAGAACACAAGACAGGTTATTTTTATTCGTCTGTATGCGTGTTAGAGTATTTTTGTGTGGTTGACTATGAGTGAGAAAAATGTTACATTATTGATATGTATGTACATACATTTTATAAATTAAATTGAAAAAAATCACAACCGAATTGTATAAATTTTCTGAATGAATGTTTATGTTAAATGAATCGCAACGAGAGTATGAACAAAAAAAAAAAAAAGAAGGAAAAACAGCAACAAAATATTTTCATAAATAGACTTTTGCGTTGTTGCTATTAAGTCTGCTGTTTTTGTTTATGTAGTTGTTTTTGTTTACTTTCACCTGTAATGTGGAAAATGATCAAAATATTTTTACTTACACCTCGTACACCTAGAAATGATTTATATATTATATGTATTTTTGTATATCAACAAAATTTTTTTCTTGTTGCAATAAAAATCACATAAAATAAACAATTTACTGACGCACATTTTTAATATTTATGGCGTTAAAATTGGGTTTAAAACGACACCTGGAGGTCCATTATAAAAATATATATCATAAACATTTCCTTACCCAAATAAGCGAAAAAAATCAATTGGAAAAAAGTAAAACGTACTAAATCTTATTAAATAATTTTTCAGATTTTATAGCTACTACATTGGATGACAGAAATTATTAGAGCAAAAATTTAAAATTTAAATAAAAGATTCTTAAATTAAAACAGCTAATTCTATTTAACAAAATTCTTTAAATTAAAACATAGCATAAAATGTATACACTATGGGTATAACGCACAGTATGGGATCCAAAAAATAAAATGAAACAATTATGAAATTTCAACTGGTTCGATTTCAATGAAATTTCAATAATGATAGTAGAGATGCAGATGAGTTTAAGTTTTCAGCTTTTAAAAAGTAAAGACGAAACAATATACTTGAATTTTATATGAAATTGAATTTGTATGAAATATTTAGCTTTTTAAATAAATTTTTTTCATAGCATTTTGGAAATATATATATATATATATATATATATATATATATATGAACATTTTTAAAAACGATTCTGATTCGTTATATCTGAATAGATTTGAAAAATGGTATATTCTACTGGTTGAGGTCTACAAAAAATATCCAATTGTGCATATCTTATCTCTTTTAGTTCACGAGATATTGAGCTTCAAAGATTAAAATTTTTACTTTTTAACTTACCTTGGTGAAGTTTTTTCGTTATAGCGGGTCCAATTTTCTCTTCTTTTATTATTACAAAAAAATAGTAAAATAGTGTACGGAAAGAATTTAAAAAAAAAAATATTTACTGAGTTAAGAGTTATAAGTATTTAAATTTGAACTTTGAACAAATTTTTGATTTAAGATTTTGTGCATATTATCAGATTTAATTATGCAATAAAATTTTTTCTACTGGATTAATGAAATTTTACACGTGAGAAGATTTTCAAAAATTTCTAAAAATACCTTCCCAATCGAAGTTGGGAAGTTAAAAAGTTTTTATTACCAAAAAATTAAAACCAAATTAAATTTTTTAAAAAATAACAAAATTTTCTGATTCCGGCTTTGCGATTTGAGAAACTATGGCGAACATTGATATTTGTTGAAAATATAGGTCAAAATTGGGAAACTCATGTTCTCGTAGGAATCAATCAGAATCGTATTCATCGTTCAGAAAAATCTGCTATGTAAAATATATTTTTTACCTACACCAAGTATTATAATTGTGCCCAAAATTCGGAGATCGTAGTCCACTTTCGTCCACATTCGTACTCAAGGACCACAAATTTGTCAGATGTGTTATTAGAAATTTAGTCAAATAATAAAAAAATTATTGGCCGACATATTGGATCCGCCATTTTGAATTTAAAATTTTTTTATTAGAGAATCGTAATCAGCGTCCTCAAAAAATGTATATGTGACATTAATTTTTAACATAAACCAAGTATTCTAGTTATGGTCAAAATTTAGGGATCGTGTGCACTGTGTGTCGTAGATAAATATCTCTATGCAACAAGTTCTCTTTAAATCCATTGACCATCACTAGACAGTTCTATTGCTTTTATATTTGATTTGAAATTATTTAAACAAATGTTAACTAAACAAGAGAGTTGATTAAAAAATTTTAGACAATAATTTGTTTATGTGCATATTGCTAAAAGTTTTAAATTTTAAACAAAAAATCTCTAAAAGATTTCTGAGGCGAAATGAAAAAAATTGCATAACTGGTTTTAATACTTTTCAGAAGACAGTTTTTTATTTACATTTAAGGTCGTAGGTATAGAATTTTGATATATATATATATATATATATATACGCAATTCGTAAAAAAAATTATTTGGTATTTGAGTATCAAAATTTATAGCAAAAAGGTAATGATGTTGTTTTTATGGTTGAATATATATATATATATATATATATATATATATATATATATATATATATATATATATATATTATTTATTTATATATTTCTGTATATATTTATATTTCCAAAATGCTATGAAACAAATTTATTTAAAAAACTAAATATTTAATACAAATTGATTGGTTTGACTTCCAATCAGGCCTTTAGACTTGATTGATACATATAAGGATTTATAAAATCTTGATTCGATTTCAACTTTTTTATGAAAATGCTAATTATTGAAAGTTTTTAGTATTGACATAGATATAGTATATTCAAGTATATTGTTTCGTCTTTACTTTTTAAAAACTGTGGTTTATTACGTTTTAAATAAACCGGAAACTTTTGATTGCAAATAAAAGCATTTTAGTAGTTTCAAAGTTGTGACAACTCTTTATTTTATTTAAAATGTAGCAAAAAAGTAATGATGTTGTTTTTAGTGTTGAAATATGTATATATATATATATATATATATATATATATTTATATTTCCAAAATGCTACGAAACAAATTTATTTAAAAAACTAAATATTTCATACAATTTAGATTTTAATGCTAGCAACTTCAACATTTAGTGTTGCCATACTTACAAATAATGGTGAAAATTTTCATTCAATGTTATATATTTACAGCTATGTTAATAATTTCTACATATATGTTAACTGCTGTTAACATAATAGAAAGGTTGAGAAGCATTATTTAACTTTAAACCAGCCGTTAAAACCGTTATATTTGAATTCAAGTACAACTTCGTAACACTGCCACCCGGTTAAGCCTGTTCGTCTTGAATAGGCACAGATCCACTTCTCCCATAAGCAGTTAGTGTACGACCTTCATTTTAGATCTTTAGCTCTTTTCTTTATGTATTCTGAACATCACGTTGTTTAATTTCTTAATCATATTGTGTGGTCCATCGCAATGGGTTTGTAATTTGGGAGACAGTCCTTTCTTACATTGTGGGTTATACAACACTACAAGCTGGCCTTCGTTAAATCCTTCAGAATAAGCTACACGATCGTATCTGGCTTTTATTTTGTCGCTGGTCAATTTTATTCGTCTGCGAACGAATTCATTAAGTTCGCTTAGGCCATCTTGCTCTTGGGGAGTGTTTTCATTATTTTTTGATGAGGGCTTAGCATGGAATTCTAAATCACCAGGCAACTTGAGTTCTGTCCCGAAGACAATTTTTGCAGGTATTCGAGAGGTTGAGTCATGAACAGCTGATCTGTATGCCAATAGAAATTTCGGTATATTCATCGCAGCCCTTCTGATGTGCGCTGACGAGTTTTCTTAACTTGAGCTTCTGAAATGCTAGTTCTTATGCTTCACTCCATTGGAATGATTGTGACTCCTTAGTCAGCTTATGTCATCTTGCGGCTACATTGTCGAAATTGAGGACAAATCGTCTGTAGTACGTATAAAGGCCAAGAACACTACGCATATTCGTAGAAATTTCTAGGACGTGGCCAGTCCTTTACAGCAATTATCTTATCTTCATCTGTTGATATTCCTTCTGCTGTTACGCAATGTCCCAAATATTTGACTTCTTTCTGGAGCAATGCACACTTTACACTGAGTTTGAGTCCAGCCGATGTATTCGTTTAAGGATTTCTTTAAAGTTGTTCATATGTTCATCAAAAGCCGTACCAATGATAATTATGTCATCGAGCATGTCTTCCCGTGAAGTCTTTCAATACATGTTCCATTAAATGCTCGAATGTGGCTGGAGCATTGCAGTGTTCAAATGGCATCAATTAAACTGCCGTAAAGCATCACTCGCGCTAAAGGCGGTTGTTTTCTTGTCTTTGTCTGAAATCTCTACCTGCCAATAACTACTTTGCATGTTTAATGTGGAGAACCATTGTGTTCCAGCTAGTGTATCCAGGGTGTCGTCAATTCTTGGTAGCGGGTAGCTGTCTTTCTTGGTGACGTCATTCCAGTTTTCTATAATCGACGCAAAATCTAGTGCTGCCGTCTTTCTTCTTAACTGAAACAACAGGCGAGCTCCAAGGACTTGAAGATGGTTCGATTATACCGTTCTGCTCCATTTCATTGACCAACTCCTTCACTTCACTTCGTTTTTCTAGAGGAATACTTCTGGGCGTCTGCTTTATTGGCCTCGCTTCGCCAGTATTTATTTGATGCTTTACAATTGCCGTTCTACCATGGCTTTGACCTTTTAAGGCGAAGGCGGAGGTATGTTTCTTCAAAATCTGTTTGGCCTTATTTCTGTCTGGCTTCACTAATCCTTCTACCCATTTTTCCATATATTCCGCTAGTAGCTCGTGTTCTTTGGTGGATTTATTGGCAGGTTACGGGTTTTTCTCGCAATTGATTACTTTCTCAGCTGGACAGTTTAAGCTCTCTTACAGGAACTATTTGGAACGAGGTCTTTTGCTGTTACAAGATAACTTGTTATGTCTGATGGTTCTATCACCCACAAACTGTTGTCCTCACAATCCCCCTCCATTCGGGCCCGTACAAAATGTTCTGACTGTGGTAGTAGTTTCTGATGCTCGACGGTAACTATTTCATATCCGACGTCAAGAGGTATCTCCACATTTCGCCAAATCATAACTTTTTGTACCATATCCAAAGTAATGCAGTGACTAATCATGAAATCAACACCAATGATAACTTCGTCCACAATGTCGGCAACAATAAATACATGATTGACGCTAACGTTGGCAATGGTTAATTTCACATTTACTTTACCATAGACAGTGGTCGGCTCCCCAATAGCTGAGCGCAGACTTACCCCACATAATGGTTCAATTGTTTTCTTAACTAAATTGGGTCTGACGATAGACTATGATGCCCCATTGTCTATAGTAAAAACGTTGATGTACCGAGAAGCAGTAAGATTGCTATTTTTCTGCTGCATTACGGATATGGAGATTGTGGAGCCCTCAGATGTGGGAGCTACCTCTTGCCCCATAGTGCTAGCTCGTTTTAGTTTAAAGGTGATTCTCGTAATGCTTGATGATTTGACTACTGTTTTTTTCTTTGAGGCGAGGCAGATCTGGTTCGTTTTGCTTTGCAGTTTCATTGAATATGACCCGATTTACCGCAGTTATCACATTTACTCTGACTTTACTTTGCTTCTCATTAAATGCCTCCAAAACCTTTTTTGATTCGTCGACTATATTTCTCTCATTATCAGCAGCAACTTCGACATTTCGCACCTTGCATATTTGCGGCTTTGAAATTATTTTGTCCATTTCTTATGTCAGCGTGAATGAGACGGTTTCAGCAAATGATGGTTTAGGTGTGGTACAAACCGCGTGTTTTATTTCAGGATCGCGAAAGCCATTAACAAATGCCTCTATCTTGATATGATCCAAAAACGGGTTGTTCTACCCTGGATATGTAAGCTGCAGCAAACGCTCGTAGTGTCTCATTGGGTTTCTGCACTTAACCACACAATTCAATTCGGTATAATTCCTTTTTATGTACAACACGGTACTTACGTTGTAGCGCCTTCATTATGTCATCATAACTATTTCTGTTATACGCTGGAACTACTGCTGTATTTCCTTTTAAGGCCAATATCAATTCCATAACTTTTTCATCATCGTTCTACATGTTTCTAATGGCAACTGTATCAAACTAGAACTTGAACACATTAAATGGTGTTATGCCATCAAAACTAGGGGCCTTTATTCTACCAAGGGAATCTGGAATAATTCGCACCTGTCCATCTTGGCATTGAAGATTATTCATCTTTATTTCTAGATCATGTATTTTTTTTGTCAATTTTATCAACGACTTTGGCTTGTATATCTAGGCAGATCTCTATAAGTCGGATTCCTATGCCTCAGTGCCATCCTCTCTGCTGTTTATGAATTCCGAAATTTGCTTAAGTTTCTCGTCTGTCGCTCTAGAAGTTTCTTTAACTTTAGCAACAAGTTTTTCGTTATTTACTTTAGAAGTTTCTTGAAATTTCATTTCCATTATTATATTTTCCTTTTTAACTTTTTTAAATTGCTTCATCATTGCAGCTAACATTGTGGATAAATCCATACTGCATGTTGTTGCACGAGTAGAAACATCCCTTTCTTCTTTATACTCGAATTCGTAAGCTCCAATATTAATATCACGCCGCTTGAATTCATCTATCAACCTCTTTTGTAATTTTGCTTTATTACCAGCTGTAGGTACTCAAACTTATTCAATTCCCTCTTGAGCTGCTCCGCTTTTAGCTCTTCAAAGTTCATGACTGCTTATTATTTTGCAATCCCACTTTTGACACCAATTGTTGCGTTTTTACTTTTTAAAAACTGTGGTTTATTTCCTTCTAAATAAACCGGATACTTTTGATTACAAATAAAAGCAGGCTAGTTGTTTAAAAGTTGTATCAACTCTTTATATTATTTAAAATGTACAACATCGACAGTTTAAATAGTCACTATGCGTTCTAACACACATAATGTACAAGGATATACAGCCAACTTCAAGGCAGTTAATTTATGCTTCAAATTAGACTCATTGAATGATGTTCTCACGGCCAATTTGTATATACTGCATTACCATCTAGATGTTCCCGAAAGCTCTATTCATACAATGATCCTAACGGACAAAATAGTATATTCGAATTCTAGAGCTTTCGATGTTAAAAAATTAAGTATTGCCATACTTCAAATAATGGTGAAAGCTTCTCATTTAATGTTGTATATTTACAGATATGTTAGTAATTTCTACAGATATGTTTACTGCTGTTAACATAAATAGAAAGGTAGAGAAGCATTGAGGAAGGTTGAAACTAATAATACTATAAACATTTTTGTAAAAGCGCAGGCCTACGTCAGCACTTTTAGGTAATGAAATTATGTTTAATTTTAAGTAACAATTTGTTAATAAATCAAAAATTTCTAAACAGTATAAAGTAATCAAAGGACATAGTATCCTTATCAATATCTGGCGCCCAACATGTTCGCTAGATATAGAAAATTACGAAGAAGACATATGGAGTCCTTAAGATGGAGGATGAATTGACTATATTTATACCATCAGAATGTATTTCACCAATGTCCACAATAGCTGAAAAAGTATTTTCATTTGAAGAGTCTAACTTTTATATGTTAAATCAACCTGTTAGAAACACAAACTGGCATAGCCTTTTATCACATGCATCAAGTTCATCGGATTCTCTGCTACAGATTTTTGACGTTTTTTATAACAAAATATTTTCCTTTATAGACTTGTGTATTCCGAAAAAATCGCCTAAATCACTCTCTGGGCCACCTTGGACTAATAAATATTTGGCTATATCTAAAAATAAAAAAACTATTCTATAAAAAATTTGATTTGATAAAATAAATTTTACTACACACGTTACCTAAATAGAATTAAAATAAACTTGCATTAAAATCTTAGATCATTATGTAAATTTATCAATTCCAAGAAAAAAAAACGCTCGGTTATCCTTATGCAATGACTTATCAACAAACTGCATCAACTGATGATACAATTATAAATAATATGCAAGTATTGAGTATTTGGTATAGAGTACAAAGTATTTCTTTTTTATACTCAATACTGTAAAATAGTTACTCAATAAAATAGTTACTCAAGTTACTGTTTAATTTTTTAATGTTATCGTATTAAAAATATAACGGCTAAAATACGACTTTTATAAAGATACAAATTAATTTTTAAATATATTAAAATAATTTTATTGGTTTTTGTTAATATTGAATTTAAAGTAAGCGTTTTTGTTTATTTTATGTTTTATATAAATTTATAAAATTTCTTCTTAATCGGATAAATATATTTGTCATATTTTTAGATAAAAGAGCCTTAATTAGAAATTATATTTCAAATTAAAAAATTCGTTAAATATTAAGTAGTATCGAGTACCCGAGTGAAAGATATCAAAATTAAAAATTTTTACTTTTTAGATTGCCGTGGTGAAGTTTTTTCGCTACAGCGGTTCCAAATTATACCCGATTATTTCGATAACAACAAATAGCATAATTGTAAAGAAAGAATTTTGAAAAAATTTTTACGGAGTCAAAAGTTATAGGCATTTAAATTTAAACTTTGCATTCTTTTTCTGTTATATTAAAATTTTCTTACATGTATATATATATATATATATATATATATATATATATATATAAATTTTGAGGTGTTCATCCGTTTTACCAATACCAATGAAGGATTTATTACCTATTTTCCAGATTCTTCCAAACACGTTCCTACTTATTTTAGGAATTGCCTTTTTTGGAATAAAATTGGACTGATTAAATCAAAGGTTTTGCACTAAAATTTAAAAATTTAAATTGTTGGAAAAAACTGTTCTGAATCAAGAATTTTAAATGTACATAAAATTTTACCGATTGCTTCCATAAAAAAAAACTAATCCTAAACTTGATTCAAAATATAATTCTCTATTTCTATTGAAGTTAAAATATTAAAAAAAAACAATACATATGGACCTTGTAACGCTTAAGTTGTTACTCTTAATAAAAATCAGATTTTCATTTAATTTTGATTCAATTTAGCGTCTTTTGATTTTTTTCTATGCGTTTTGGTTACAAGCAGTTGACAACCCTGACTGATATACACAGAAGCATATAATTGTGTTGGGTTTGATCGTGGTGTGTTCGATTTAAATGCAACATGTGGCAACATTTGTAACTAAAGCTAATGTTTTTGGTTTGATGTGTTTTATACTTTAAACATACATAGAAGAGAATAGAGGTATTTATTACAAGTCCAATTAATTATAAAACAAGAGAGAATGCTAAATACCCTCCACCAATCACACAGTATTTTTTAAATTTTTTATTTAGAAATAGATATATGAAAAATAATACTTTACTAATTCAATCTTTTTTTAACATCCACAATAGTATAATACTTTAACAAAAAGTGGTACTCTTGGTTCCGGTAGGCGTTTTGAGTTATATCTCTTTTAATTTTATTGAAAAATATTCCCCGCTTTTTGATGTCTTATATTTCTCATAAAAATTCCATGTTTCGAGGAAGAACTAAAATCGTCACTTAAGTGCTCCAAAATCTTTGATCATCTATATTTCTTAGAAACAATTTATTGTTTTAGTCGAAAAATTTAGATTTTATTTATTATTTTTTTTTATAAACTAACTAGAGATTTAAAATAAAATAGAAAAAATTGTGATCATCAAAATATATTTTTATTAAGTAAGAAACTTAAATTTTTTCTTACGTACATATTATCCTGTACGTAAGAAAAAAATTGTAATCACTTATATTTCTGAATACAAATTGTCTTTTTAGATGAAAACTAAATCAAGGACAAAAACTTACATTTCACTTATATTTTTACCAACAACCGATTTTTTGGATGAAAACCTACAATTATATAAATGCAAAAGTGAAGTGAAATGTCCAAAAGATGTTAATTTTACCTCATTGTGCAACATTGTTACCGAAATTCGTTTTGTTTTGGGCGGGGGAAAGATTTCTAGTCGCAAAGTTCGACCTATTTTTTATGATTTTCTAATTTTTACCTTAATTTCTCAAATCTCAATGCTGGAATTAAAAAAGATTATATTTGTTCATAGTTTAATATGTTTTTAATCGTTTGGCAATAGAAATTTTTGCTCCTCGGTATTGGTTGGAAAGATATGGGAAAAAAATATAAAAAATCCTATTTTTGGAGACTTTTGAAAGGGAATTGCGGAATTCCTGTTGATAAATCTAAAAAAAAAAATGTTTTTAAAAATCAAGCGTCAAAAATTCTAAATAGTTGTAAGCCTTCATTAAAAAATATATATAAATAAAAATTTTATTGTATTATTCAAAATGAATAATAGCACAAAATATCGAATCAATCCTGTAGCCTTTTCATTTCTTGAATCACACTCTGTGCAACGTTGATAACCGCTCAAGAGCTGCAGTGTAATCAACGTCGACAGAAATTTGCCAAATATTTACAGCCAGAGACTTAGCAAAAATAATCATACTCAACAAAAAATCTCCAGCCGATGCACCTGTCGCATAGATTTGAGCGTGGATCAAATGCAGAATGAGGAAGAAATTGTAATGAAAATCTTAATCCAATAGACGTGGACACAGGAATGTCAATGGCTAGACGGCCTATGCTTCACACAAATGGACAGCAACAACCTCAGACAGTATCCCAACCGATCAGACCACAGTATCCTCAGTAACAATTGCTCGAAAATTTCAAGCGTAGATATGGAGATTCTCGTTGGACTACTCATGTTCCAAAAATATATATGAGATAAGTTCCTTGCACGAATATAGTGAGGATAATGAAGACATAGACGATGATGAGTGATATATAAATATTTTAGACTAAAGCCTCGTTTACCCTTCATTAAGAATACTATCAATATTTGGGAATAAAGACTTTTAATAGACATAGGTACAACAAAAAACTTTGTTCAGCCAATGAATTCATTCATTAAAAACTTTTAATGGAATAATAGGCTGCGCATTTCTAAAAGAAATCTCTGCGACTATTGACATACGAAATGACGTTTTAAATTTCCACGTATGTAGTGTTCATTTAATATATGACTTCATAGACAGAGCTAATGTAATTTTAGAAAAGATAACCAGTAACTCAATTTATGAGGATGAACTGGTCATATTTGAACTTATTACCGAGGGAAATGATGAAATCATATCTTTTCTAAATGGTCTTTCGCTCTTAATGAGTTCAGCTAAAGAAAACACTATAACTCATACACACACTGAAATCAACAGAGCAATATAAGTATTTTCCAAAAAGAAGACATAATCTTCCACATAATAAAGTATCCAGTATTGCACAATTATAATACTTCCTTAGTAAAACTAGATTAAAGAATTAAGCAATTAACACGCAAACATTAGTGGAACTTAACCCACATAAAATATTAAATGTTATAGATATCTGAAATACAAGAAAAAAATATGATTGTCCATAAGGCCTAGCCGTATTGAGACAGAAGATATAAGTAAGAAAATAAGGTCCCAAGCAAGTATGTTGAGAGATTTAAAAGGGGGCACCCGTAAATATTTACCACATATAATGAATACTCATATTGTGGTACAAAATTGCGTACTTACTATATTGCTGGTCTAATATAACTCATTTAATATTTATTATGAAAACTTGATTATTTTGTATTTGAATGTAACAAAACATGTTTGTTTATTAAAAATGATTAGTTTGTAATATTATTGTTAAAATATTTTTATTGGTCAATACTGTAAACATTTTTCTAAAAGTGCAGACCTATGTCAGCACTTAATTTTTTTTATCAATTTTAAATCTACGAAAATGTTCCACACAGGCCTTAAGATACTATTTTTTTTCTTTTTTTTTTGTTAGTTAATATGAACGTAAAATTAACAAGTTTTTGGGAACTGGAGGAAATGCCAAATGTTAAAACCCTGTCCCAACAAGATACTTACTGTGAAAAATTATACAAAACTACCACTTTTAGAGACTCTTTCGGACGGTTTGTTGTCTCTCTTCCTTTTAAGAAAGTCTTTTCAGGTTCCATATCACATTCAAATTCTAGAAACATCTTTGTCACATTTTATTAGAAGTGAAATACGATTACTCAAAAATTCAAATCATAAAGATGATTACGACCATCATAGAAGAATATGCAATGTTAGGACATATAGAAAAAAGTAACCCACACTTATCCTATCAACCCCAATAAATCGTATTACATGTACTACCACAAAACTTCGGGTTGTGCTTAACGCCTCTAATATTAGTTCCAATGATATAAGCCTAAACGATATTTTATACCTACCTGCAGCAAGATTTAACAATTCTTATAACACAAATGCGATTATTTCGATTCGTCTTTAATGCCGATATCGAGAAGATGTCTCGACAAGTTCTTGTCCACCTTTCACACACCCCTTATCAACGGACTATTTTCCGAAAATATCCAGATGATGAGCCCCAGGACTTCGAATTGAAAACTGTCATATTCGGAGTCTGCTAGAACTTGCTTACAGTGCGAAGGTTGCTACACCGGTGTTTCAGATATCCTTCGCAACTATATTTACGTTGATGATATCTTAGCTGGCTCTCACGAATTATATCACACCCTTCAAGTAAGAGATAATATCATCAAAGTTTTCAGTTCTGCTGGCCTTTCCCTTCGCAAGCTGATTTCGAACGATAAGGTTCTTTTAACACCGATCACTTACTGATTTCTGAGATTCTTAAGTTGTCTGATACTCCCACGACAATAAATTTAGGATTAAGGCGGAACGCTGATGAAGATTTTTTCTATTTTAATCCATCTGGACAACCATTACAAAGAGAGAGGTCCTTTCCGAAATAGCACGGCTGTTCGACCCCGCTCCAGCGAAGATGATTATGCAACAAATATAGATTGTCAAAACAGTATGGGATGACTAAATAGAAGAAAGCAACCTTGAAAAATGGCACTTGTACTTGGAGGTCTACCCTAATATTGCTAAAATTAAAATACCATGTCTTTTTGATTATAACCCCTCATTCTCTGTTGAATTACATGGTTTCTGCTATGCCTCAGAGAGGCATATTGCGCTACTTTTTACTTAAAAACTGAAACCCTGGCAAAAACTAAGGTATTACCGAAAATCGTTCAGTCAAACTTGATAAATATAACGCCCACTTCTGGACAGATTCAACGATTGTTCTAGTGTGGCTAAAAGAGCACCCCTCTCACTGGACAACCTTTGATGCCAATCGAATTTCAATCAACGTCGGTAATAATAATTGGCACCATGTTAGCTCAAACGATAGTCCGGTAGACTTGGGGTCAATAGAAATCCCTGCCCAGGATTTGATTTCTAATACCTTATTGTGACGTGGCCCTCAATGGTTACATCGCCCACATAGTGATTGGCCTTCCGGACAACCTATTATGGAAACACATGAATCCGATCAGTTGAAACACACATAATTCAGCTACCTAAAATTTATATTCTATCACGGTTTTTTGACCTAGCTAGATCCATATGTGTTATTTCATATGTTTTTCGCTTTTATTAAGCCACTCATTAAAACAATCTTTTGATTGTCCCTCAGTGGATTTGCAACATTTAGAGACAAACTTTGTCAAATACCGGCTGGTAGCTCTTTGCTAGAATATACATGTCTTTGAATACCCGTTATTAACACGAGGATTGACTTTGCCACGTAAAAGCCATCTATTAACTTTAAACCCTTTCATTGACTCAAATTAACTCTTGAGAGTAAACGGCAGGCTGCATCAATCTTCCACGTTATCATAGGAAGAAAGATTCCCAAAAATTCTCCCATATTAGGGCCTTTTTACACGCTTGTTGTTATACGTCAAAGGAATAACAGATCTATTGATGCAGATATAAGTTCATACAAATAAGAAAGGGCAAAATAAAGGTTTTTAGCTAGCTTAGCTATTGGTATTAAAAAGGGTTATTACCAGATCCCTTAACGCTTAACTTATTATATACTCCCTTGCCTAAAAATACCAAGCAGTATATTATAGGAGTATATTAAGGAAATGAATTGCAAAACATAATATTGACAAACTATTTGTGGCTAGGTGTTCTGCCAACTGAGGTACATTCTTCCCACCCTACTAACTATCATGTACTATCAGACGCCTTGACAAAACGTGTATCCTAAATTTTAGTTCTGTCCCTAAAAATGCTATTTATAAAGAATAATTTGTGTAGAATATCCTTCCCTTCTTATTTAATAATTAAAATAGCATTTTTATATATAAGTTTACAAGAACAATTCAATTGTAACATTTATATTGTCACAAAATCGAAACAAAACAAGAAAACTATAATCAAAACAAAGTTAAAATAATCATAATTTATTGAGAAATTATAGAACAAAACATTAATGAAAGTTAAAGAAGATAAAAAAAATGTAAAACTTATGAATGAAACCTAATGGAATCGGACTAACATCAGACAAAAAAATAATAAGTAATAATGAGAGAAATAGATCAATAACTACACAAATAATAATAAATTGCATTTTATTCACAACTAAAACTCATGATCCATTTCACGATGTTTCGACACTAGGGCCCAGCAATCAATACATAATGATGATGATGATGATGATGATGTTTTTTATTTGTTTTTTTTAAGAAATTCATTTTTGTAATTATATGATTATTTAGATAGATTTAGAGGAATAAAATAAAAATATTTAGGTTAAACTCATAAAAAAAGTTAGTGAATATAATTTAAATTAGCATTTCAAGTAGGTTGTATGTAAATAATTCATGTTGGGTATATATTTATAATATATTTTTAATATTAAAATTTTAAGTATAAATCTGTTTAAAGTTTTGGAGTTTAGAAATTCATTATGGTCAGTTTTGTTAGCTGCTTTATTCTTTTATTATAAATTTTGAAGTTTTACATACTATAATAGAAATATAGGTAAATTTAGCTTTTATAAATGTAATACATAATTTTAAGAAATATAATTATATTAGATTAATAACTGATTTTGGGTAAATAATTTAATGATTATATTTGTTTTAATTTCGTATTTAAGAAAAGTTTTTAAATAATTTTAAGTACTCGTTACATAATGAAAAATATAAAAATAGTTTTGTTTTTTTGATTTTAATATAACATAATTTTAAAAACGTTTTAGATAATTTTAAACAATAACCATTATTTGGAAAAATCTGAATAATAAATTCCGATATATGATTTGTTTAAGATTGCAATTTTAAATTCAATTATGTTCTTGAATTAGGGTTAGAATAGAAAAATTCACTTTTGCTTTGTTATGTTTGGGGTTTAGTATTTAGGATGTCATATCAATTAATAATATTTTAGATGAAAATAATGCTATCTATGTTTAATAAAATTATGTAATAACGTGTAGTTAGGGAACATTCTTGATTTAAATAAAATTATGACGATATTGTGGAAAGTTCCACAAGGATTTGTCACAACTTCCTCTAAAGCAAAGGAAAATTTTATAAGTATATTGGCCACATGTATTTTTTTTTAATTCAGTTTCTTATCTTGGTATTTTTATTTTGTATAAAATTGTGGTTTTCCCTTTTGGATATAATTATGATATTAATCATTGAGGAAAAAAACTAATATTATATTTTTCTCACATTTAAACAAAAAAAAAAATATTGTAAACTATATCTTTTACTTTTTTCCCACTATGTGCTATGTACTTTTTGTGATCTTATTATTGTCGATATCACTTTGATAATGTGATGCGTCAGAATATCAGTTACATGATAAAGTGCGTAATTATAAAAGAAAGTGAGTAAAAGTAATTAGCAAAAAAAAGTAGAAGACAATAATACGTATGTACATTTGGACGATCGTAGTTAGAAAAAGACAAAATATATTACATTGTAATAACTCAGAACATTACCATATATGGTAATAATTTTGGTGATTAAAATGAGTGTAAGTAATCACGAATGCATTGTTAAAATTATATGTACATACATACATTCATCTGAGTGAGACTTCAAATAAGTGATAAAGAAAAATCAAAAATTTCTATCACGTAAGAACATAGGAGTTTTTCGAGTTTAATTTGTAATTTGTATATATCTTAATGGAATTATTACTGTGTATTTTCTCAAAACAAAAAAAATAAGCAAATACGAGAAAAATCGTCGTGCTCCTTCACAAATATTCAATTCAGGGTAAAACGCCTTACTTTTACGCCTAAAACGCCATTCAATTGCGTCCTTTCACTTATACAAGCCTTTCATAGGTCCTTTTAACATTGAGATTACTATAGGGTGACTTTTGGTACTTGTGTGTTTCTCAACAAAGGCCACCCACTAGGAAGCTACCAGTGAAATATCTATCCAGGCATTTCCAGAAGCATTTTCCCTCTTTTTCGCTGGACGTGGTACCCCAAGCACATTATTCTCTGATAATGGTACAACATTTGTAGGCGCATCAAATATTCTTCGGCGCAATCAAAAGAATTTTCTTACCAGTGTCAAGCAAAACCTTTTATCCCAGCAGGTTTTCCTCTGGCGCCCCTCATATGAGCGGCCTCTAGAAAGCAGGGCTCAAAAGTTTTAAGGCTCACCTCAAGAAAATAACCCATTGCCAAAACTTTACATACGAGGAGTTTACCACAATGCTATCTAGAATTGAATAATGTCTTAACTCCAGACCGTTTATTCCAATGGGTGATAACCCGAAGACTTGTGTGCATTTACCCTAGTCATTTCCTTATTCTAGCTCCGTTGCTATTACCACCCGATCCTAACTTAAGTAGCAAATCTTTAAGCTATATAATCCGTCGGAAAAAATTAAAAATCTTTCATCATCATTTTGTACGCAGATGGAAACAAGAATACCTGCAGGAGATTTACAAACATATGATGTGGAAATACCCCCAAAGGGTGTACGTGTAGGACACATAAAAAAATTATACCCTGGTGATAAAAACATCAGAGTTGATTCTGTTCGTACATCTACTGATCTTCTTTTAGGGTCTATTGTAAAAATTGTCCTTCGCTTCCCTACCAATAGCTCCTAAATATTTAACTAATAATGCATCCTTATATTTTTCTAGCATTATGTCAACAAATACACGTCGCTTTAGAAGCCTTTCTCCTCTTGAAGAAGAACGCTTATGTCATAATAGAATCCGTTCAGGTAGACTTCCTGATTGTCGCTTATGTAACCAAGACCATTCCTGACGAACATGTCACCAGCTTCACAAATTAAATGTTATTAAAAAATGCAAGTCCTCAAAAGACATCATTACTGTGAAAATTGTTTGGCAAATATTCATGAACACCATAAGCAAATATTCATGAACACCATAAGTACCGATCGGTGTCGCCAATGTGGTGCAAGACACATGAAAGACATGAAAAGCTCACACACGCTCAAATTCATTATTACGGTGAAATTAATCAACGAGTGGAGTAATATCCGTGGATTTTTAGACCCTTTTGGTTAGAATAGCAAAATCACCGATTTGGTAATCGAAAAATCAGGTCCGGAATTTTTTTTGAAAAAATTTCTTTTAAACCACACTTTGGCGACGGACCTATTTAACTGTTAATGTTCAAGTCTCACATGAAAAATTTTGCGTTTAGTCGCCCGGAAATTCTACACACCTTGCGATGTAAATATTATATTAGCTGCTGACAACTATCTTCAAATCTTCAAGGCCACAATTCACCAGAAAACTCGTACCACACCAATGGCACAAGATACCTTTTTTTTCATTATATTGTATTGTATATTGAATTTAAATATTGAATTTTGTACAATAATCTATCTTCTTGAAGGATCTCATAGATATAAGAATGAACTGAATTGTAAATCTATATCTAAGGTTATCTTTGTATATTTAATACAAATCTTTGAATTGTAAATTTACCCTTGCTTCTGAAAACTCCCCATCAGTGCCACCTTGTCGATTACGTTACCGCAAGGGTGTCGGAATGTTTAGGCTTAATATTGATTATTATTTACTGGCTATATGTAATATTTATATTAGCAATATTGTACGTATAGACCAAATTATATTGGAAATTAAAAAGTTTAATACTCTCTCTTGTTATTATTTCTATTGTAAACAGATTAGTGAATAAATTGTAATCTGCTCAGTGGTCAGTACTGGTGTATGTGCAGAAATATTTAAAGAAACCTAAAGTGAATTTAAGATAATATACACATTGCGTTTTTATTATATCCCCATTTTTACTCGAGTTAAAAATTTGCGCTCCAGAAAAACACATCATTTATACTATTCGGTCTTTATATGATTCATAGTTTTGTAGCTCACCAAAAATTTACTATCGTATAGTATTTGTTAATTTTTTTAGCCCTTCTGAAAAATTTGAAATAAGAAACATACAGTAGATGTAGAATTTTTGTTAAGGCACAATTTACTAGTATTTTTCTTAAGAGTCAAAAAATTCATTAAATATTTAGCACATGGTGTTGGACAAAGATTTTTCGTTAGATTTTTTAACTATTAAAATAATAAGTAAGTAGTTTACATGGAAATCATACAAATATATGTATGTACCTAAGTAGAAAGATTAATAAAATTTAAAGTCAATAAGTTTTCATTTTTTACGTTTCGCGTTTCCATCTTCTTACATCATTATTTTTGCTCTCTTCTCTTTAAGTTTTGGCATGTTGAATTTCCGTTAAACAGGACATCCCGACATGTACGTAGATGGTTATAAATTCTGGTAATATGAAATAAAGTTTTTTTATTATGTTGCTATTGTTGTTGTTTGTGTGTACTATCGCTACGTTAGTTACTTTATGGCGTGGTACTACATACCATTCCAATGCTGTTTGGAGTCGGTGTTACTGGCGTTTCTGTTACAAAAGATTAATGTGCATGCATAAGAAACTTGCCACTTCCGTTGAACGCAAAAACTGTAAACTGAGAACGACCTCATCCATTACGTCGGCTACTTTTGTTCCTGATATTTTGCTTTAACATTTGTTCTGCCCTTTAGTTGCTACTACTGCTGCAGCTGGAGTTAATCAAAAACTTGCAGTTTTAAGCACGCACCGGAATTTTAAAAGTAGTTTGTAGAAATTTAACAAACATTATTTTATTTTTGCATTTTTTCTCTTTCAAAATTCATATCGTCTTTTAGTTGTCTTAAAAATACAAGAAAAAAAAGAAAAAAGTGTATTTTTCTTATACACATACAAGCGAATATACCCTGCAAACATTTTCTATTGCGGAAGTCACTAAGAAGAGTCTTCCAGAAGTTAAAATTCATGGTCAAAACTATTGCCAAAGAATCATAAAAGTCACCTTCCGTCGGAAGAACTGTTCCTCGTGGAAATGTCTTCCAAACGACTCGAAGAAGATATTTCTAGAAGTGTCGAAAAAGACTCTTGGATGCAGAAGTGTCGTCTTAGTCTCTTCTGGATAATGATTTTGCTTCTGCTATTCCTGTATTTCTAATTAAAATTTAACGTTTTTTTTATATCTAATAATTAATTTTTTTCAAACATATTTACATAAAAATCCCATATTATTAAACTCTTATAATAAGATTTACTTACTTTTTGTTGATTATAAAAAACTTACAATCTTCCTAACACACGCCATGAAGGGTATTGCGCAACAGCAATGTATTTTGTTTTTGTTAAATTCGAATCGTCGTCATATTATCTTCTAGAAGTGATTAATGAGTATATTTTTGAAAGATGAAAGGCCGATAGTAATGTATTTTGTTATTGTAAATTTCCTACACACTTCTGACAATCATATAGAAGTTACTAAGAAATGACATATGGAAGATTAATCAGCAATAGCAATATAATTTATTTTTGTAAATTTCGAACAATCCTCACAATCGTCTAGAAGTCAGTATCTTCAGTAGGCAACAAATGTATCTTCCAAATGTTTGGAGGGTGTAGATGCATAAATCTATACACATACAAAAACAAATAGTCCGTGTGTATGTTGAAAATCTCAGAAATAATTGGCGTTAGTGTTTCAGAAATACAAAAAAATAAAAAGAGAAAAAAGTTTTATTATATATATATATTTTTTTTTGAAGTTTCTTATGTTTTAAGGTAGTTTAAGAAATATTTGCATTTTATCTAAGTTTTCTTGAAAACTTTGCCGACACTAGACGTGCAGAATAAAAACTAATTATCAAAATCTTATAATAAAATGATAATTTTTTTAATTTATAAATGTTTAAGGAGTTTAAGAGAAATACGTGTGAAATTAATTTCACTCCTTTAAAAAATCTTAAGATACTTTTGACAAAAGGACATTTGTAAATTAATGCACCAAAATACATTCATATTATGGTATTCTTATCCTAGTACTACAGATGTATCCTAGTACTACAGAGGACACTATATTCAGGAAAAGACGCACAGTGCTTTGCTTCGATACAACGATGGAACCAAAATAGAAGGAGTTGTTGTAGAAAATTGAAATGAATAAATGCGAAGTTTTTAAAAAATCGGTGCAATGACACGCCTACCTCCTATATATCCTGAGATTACAAAATTAAATTTTTTCTAAAATAACGGTCCGAACTTTACCAAAATTTATGGTAGCCGTTAAAAAAGATTGCTTATAAGCCTAATAATTTATTTTTTTTCGTCGCAGCCTACCTTCCATATATCCTGAAATTAAAAACGGATTTACAGCTGGAATACTGGTCAGAATTTTACAAAATTTTGTGATTACAGTCAAATATGAATTATTTGTGAATTTGCCAATTTTTATTTGAATCGAAACAAGAACACCTCTGCCTCCCATATATCTTGAAATGATAAAAATGCATTTTTGCTAAAATACAGTTCTGAATTTTATAAAAATGGAAGGAAGTGTCGCTGGAAATTAAAAATTGATATATATATATATATATATATATATTACTTTAGACCCAAAATGAATATACACAAAATTTTGAAAAAATGGGACCTTTCTAAAATACTGGTCAAAACAGTATTAAAATTTGCATTAACCATTGGAAGTATTTTTTTTTATGTATCAGGCAATATTTGATTTAATAGGAGCAAGGACATATCTACCTCCTCCCAGTCCAGTCATTTTATAATATTATTTTAATTTCTGCACCTACATTTTCTCTTCGGTAACTTAAATTGACATCTTTTAGTCTTCAATATTGTTTTAAATTTTAAGTAACATCAATTGAATATTACTAAATATTTTAACATAAAGAATTCTTAAACTTTTGAAATTTAGAAATTTTTTAAATTACTTTGTTTTTAGATGTATAAAAAAATTGAGAAAAAATCAAACATTATATTTTTCCCTTCTTCAGATGTTTTGTAAATTTCGAAATAATTTTTATTACTTTTTATTTTAATTTAACAAAATAAATAACGTTAGCATTAAGAACTGTCTGAAAATTATTTATTATGTGTTATTATTTTTCAATACATTAAATAACTGTAAGAAATCACACAAACAGTAAAAAATGCGTAACTTTTTTTTAGGGTTTAAATAAAAAATATGTATAAATTTGAGCAATGAAATATATATATATATATATATATATATATATATATATATATATATATATACATATATAAGAGACAAGGAAAATTATATTCTAGGGATAAAAATAAGAAATTTTGCCAAGATTTCGAAATCAAAGATCGGCATGTCGAACCTCTCATCATGGATAAATCGCAAAGAAAAAGACAAATGCAGACGAGAAGTGCTTCACAAACAGTTAGACGATACCAATTTGTTAGCGGTTTCATTCGATGGTAGAAAAGATGATACAGTAACGAGAGATAAAATTGATGGGAAGTATCTTACTAGGATGGTAAAAGAACCGCATCTTGTTATTTTGAGAGAACCAAGTTCTCAATTGTTTGGTTACGTAAGACATAACGGCTGAATATAAAACAACCAAATTAAATTATTTTTTCAACGATAAAAATATATCACTGGATGCATTAATTGGAATATGCCCTGATGATGAGCCAACAAACCCTGGGCCACACGGTGGAATTATACGACGATTTGAATTGCTGTTAAAAAGACTATTGCATTGGTTCGTTTTCCTTCTACGCTTTAACGAACTTCCGTTTCGGCATTTGTTTCAAGCTTTGGATAAATCAATCAGCACTGGACCAAGATAGGCAATCTGAAAACTGACCAATCAAATCGAAACTTGTGAAATTCTTCCGGTAAGTAATTGCTGTCACTCATTTATTAAAATTGTCAAACGTTTTTAATTATTTGACAACTTTATTTTACTATTTTCATGTGGTGGACGGCTTTGAGAAAATTGCGTTTAAAAATAATGCCCCTGCTCCAGAAAAAATTGAATTTTCCACCGATTCGAAGTACTTATACGGCATTGCCCATGCAATTCTGGGTAACATCAAACCAGGGAAAATTGTATATTCTCGTTGGCTCACCAAGGCCGCTAGATTATTACGATTATATGCGACAACGGAAAATCCATCCGAAAATTTACGGATTTTGGTTGAATTTATATTTAATTGTTATGTGCTAACGTACAATATCAATATCAAGTATTACAGCTCTGTCGTATACGGTAGTGTATTATTTTTCAAGTTCATTTGTTTGTCACGGTTTCTACAACTTTACGCAGTATTGCCAATCCAGTAATTAAAGATAATTCAAATTATGCGCATTCGGAAAATATCTTGCTATCAATGTTGTTTGATGATAGCAAAGAAAAGCAAGACTGTGATATAAAGAAAATTCTACGCTATCGAACCGATGTTGAAGAAACAACGAAACTTAGAGTTTATAAAAAACCACATATAAACTTTCATTTCACAAATTACACGCGAATGATCAATTTGAATGATATAAATAACGTATTTGAACCACCATTCACGCGAATCATTCCGTACGATACATTGAAAGAATATTTAAATCAAGATGATCCACCGTTTAATAATCTGAACATTCCGTCACATATACAAGGAACGGAACGACATGTTCAATTGCTAGCTAGCGTTTCTAAACGAGTTATATCAGAAAATGTAGACGCTGTTATGGCGTCGACATCAGAGAGCCTTGCTAAATTGCCCGAACTTGAGAGCAAAAAAGATTTCAAACAATATTTTTTTTAGTTTCTTTTCTATTATTAAGTTAAAAAAAAATATAAACTCCAAAACAAACGTAGCCATTTCTCTGATTGTTTCATTTAAAGTGCCAAAAATGGTGATTTTTTTAAAATTTTTGTATGGGGACCCCAGAGGTTCCAGGGGATGCGTCACTAGCATGGGTGGGTCGGCCCTCCAAAGTCAGTGGGGTCGGTCATACATTTAAACTCGATTGAGGCACTTTAAATGGGTCAAAGTGGGATTTTTAAAAATTTGACCTTTGCGTCAAAATAAAGAACATCAGAATTTACTTTAGAGATATGGTTCCTTGGGCAAAGTTTCTTATTTTGATCCCTAGAATACGATTTTCTTTATCACTTGTTTTTTTGCGTCCCTACAAATCGACCCGCCCTAATATATATATATATATATATATATATATATATATATATATATATATATATATATTCGAAACACTACATTTTAAAATTAAATCTTCGATGCATTTTAGCAAATAAATTATTTTGACAATTTTTTCCTAAAACAGTTTAAAAAAATTAATACTTTCCTTAAATTCTCTGAATTTAGCGCCCTCTCGTAGCCACAAAACAAAAATAATTATTCTTAAAAAATTCTTCTAAAATTATATATTGTATTATACATTGTTACCTTTCTGAAAACGTATATTTCAAAAAAATTTGAAAGATGTTTTTATTTACGTTTTTGTCATTGGGACTGTGAGACATGATTGGTTTTCAACAACTTTGCCTTGGAACTGAGCTTATAAAAGATGATAACTGCAACATAGTTTTAAATTCAACGCAACTTAAGATTTCATTTAAGTGTAATTTATTTCTTAAATGTTTAAGGATATTTCCAGGATTCTTTATACTCACCATCAGTCCATTCCGTCATAGAAATATTCGTCTAAGATTTCATAAAGTATATCGTTAATTTCAAGAGAGATTTACAAAATAGCATTCGCATTGCATATTCCATTATATTTTTTAGTGTTGACCTGCAACGTTACTGAAATATTCAAATTGGTTTATTTTAAAAAACGTCAATTTTGTCAACATCCCCTCATAGTCCCACTCTATGGGAAGTTGGTGTCAAAACTTTTGTGCGCATTTTAGAGAAAAAACATAGTTTTACTGAGTTTATATGAATATCCGAAGGTATACGGTTTCCAATTTCATGTATTCAAAAAATCGGAGAAAAGTGAATTTTGAACCGCTACAAAAACTAAATTGCGGTTTAAAATATAAAATATTTTGATATTTTATGTCGTCTAGGTACCGGTACCACTCGCTTGTCTGAATCTTTACATGTCTTGTATAAGCAGGCCATTAAACTTTTATTTTTTCGCTCAACTTGTGGCCTGTTTGTATAATCCATGTCACTTAAAATTTTTGTTGAAATGAGTGCAAAAAAACGTTTTTCGTTTTTATAAGGCATGTGTCGGGTTTTTGTGAGTAAAAACGTAAGAACTGACGTTTTTGTACACATTTTGTGGTTTTTTAACGCATATACAAATGTGATTAATGTCAAACCCAGACAATCGGTAAAGCGTGAAGTTTTAATTCTATAATTAAATTCTAATTCAGCAAGCAACATTGAAAAAATTTATTTGTTAACGCGAAATGCGTTGATAAAACTATAAATATAACAAATTTTTAAAAGTTATCATTAAAATATTAATAAGCAAATCTAACACATTTAATGCATCATAAACATTTCTGCGACTTATACGTGTGTCGTCAACACCACCTTTTATTATTTATTTTTGTAATATTTTCCGAACACAACATTTTTAAAACAGCTGTTTTTGTTTATATAAGGTGATCCATTTCGAGGTTCCCTACTTTTTTAAAGAAAAAAAAAAAAACAGAAAATTTAATGGGGAATGTTTATTATCGTTTGAAAGAACATTCTTTGGCATTTATTTTTTGAAGATTATGTTTATCAAATGTTGGCCGTTGCTACGTCGCAGATAGCCCATCCGTTGAGTTCAATTTTCGATGACTCGTTCGAGCATTTCGACTGGTAACTGGCGAATGATACGCGTGATGTTTTCCCCCAAGGCCTGAATCGAAGCGGGTTTGTCCACATAAACTTTAGACTTTACATATCCCCACAGGAAAAAGTCTAACGGTGTGATATCACACGATCTTGGTGGCCAATCGACCGGCCCAAAACGTGAAATTTTATGCTCACCGAAGTGTTCTCTTAATAAATCAATTGATTGATACGATGTGTGGGAAGTGGCTTTGTCTTGCTGAAACCAAATGTCGCTGAGATCACGAGCTTCAATTTCAGGCATCAATTAGTCGGTTATCATGGCACGATAACGGTCGCTATTGACGGTTATGTTCGCACCGGGATTTTTTTTTAAGATTTTTTAAAGAAATATGGACCAATGATTTTACCGGCCCACAAACCACACCAAACCATTGTTTTTCTGGATGAAGTGACAGTTCTTGAATCTCTTCAGGTTTCTCTTCGTCCCAAATGCGGCAATTTTGTTTGTTTACATACCCATTGAGCCAGAAATGGGCCTCATCGCTGAACAAAATTTGCCTCGAAAACGTCGGATCTTCTTGGAACTTTTCAAGAGCCCATAGAGCGAAGCGATGTCGCTTGGGAATGTCGAGCGACTTCAGTTGTTGCACAAGCTCAATTTTGTACGCTTTCAATTTAAGATCTCGACGTAAAATGCGCCAAGTCGTTCCATACGTCAGTCCGAGTTGCTGCGAACGGCGCCGAATCGACTCTCCACGGTCTTCGTGTACACTCTCAGCTACGGCCGCTATATTTCCTTCACAGCGTGCTGGAATATTATCCAATAATGAATGCTGGGTCTCAAAATGGGTGATGATGTTGCGAATA
The DNA here is from genome assembly GCA_932274085.1 of Protocalliphora azurea. NCBI lineage: Eukaryota > Metazoa > Arthropoda > Insecta > Diptera > Calliphoridae > Protocalliphora > Protocalliphora azurea. Next base: position 51,630,700 of record OW026521.1, on the reverse strand, counting down.
GTACGCTCAGTAGGCCGATTATGTTGACCATAAGTTAAGCGAAGTGCACGAAACACATTCCTCACAGAACGTGAATTTTCGTAGTAAAGTTGAACGATTTATAAACGTTGTTCAGGCGTAAGTATTTCCATTATAAAGTGCCAAACAATACTGAACAAAAATAACATGACCAAAAATAACATGACAGCATGACGCGACTCACACGTGAACAGTCAAAAAAAGACTATTGAAAAAAGTATCTCTAGTTGAATCACCTTTTATTTAGGAGTTGCAAATTTTTTGTTCAAAATCATGGTTTTATATGAAAACTATTTATAAGATGTAAAAATTAAACATAACGTTTGACAATAGCAAAAAAACAAAGTAAGAGAACGTAAGATAGGCGAGTACTTTGTAAAAACTCATTGTCTTACGTACTCGTCTGGGTATCAGTACCACTCGCTTGTCTAAATCTTTACATGTCTTTTATAAACGGGCCATTAAATTGTTGCAAAATGATTTTTAGTAAAAAATTTACTTTTATTTTTCTCTAATTTTCTGTATCAGCAGAAACCTAAATATTTACTAAAAGTTTATTAAAAATTTACTACAAATCAAAAATTTTACTAAAAATGAAAATTTTTAATAAAAATCGTAATTCTCTTATAAAAATCAGATTTTTCACTAAAAATCTAAATTTTTTACAGAAAATAAAATTTTTTACAAAAATCAAGTTTTTTCCAAAAAAAAAAAAAAAAATCGACAAAATAAAAATTTTGATTTTGGAAAAAAAATTTGATTTTCGGCCAAATTTTGATTTTTGGTAAAAATTTTGTTTTTTAACAAACATTTTAATTTTTAGTAGAAATTTTTATTTTTAATACAAATTTTGATTTTTGATAAAAATATCGATTTTTAGGAAAAATTTCGTTTTATAGAAAAATTTTGATTTTTATGAAAATTTTGATTTTTATGAAAATTTAGATTTTTATGAAAATTTTGATTTTTAGGAAAAATCATAAGTTTTTTGTTAAAAAATTTGAATTTGGTGGTAAATCGAGTTTATAACAAAGAAAACCTAAATTTTCAGTAAGAATAGGAACAAGTTTTATTCTTTGAGTAATAAAATAAAAATCAGAAAATAATAATTATAAGCTGAGCGAAAAAATGAAAATCAAAAGTAATCATTAAGTGTTGAGCGAAAAAACAAAAATCAAAAATAATCATTATTCGTTGAGTTCTATTTTAAATCTCATAATCATTATGTCCAAAAATGGGTCAAAATTTTACTTCGGTGAAAATATTTGTTAATGTAAAAGAGATATTCCACACATGTAAGCATACTTTTTGTAGAGAATTGTAAGGACTGTCTATGTGTAAAATTTTTTTCAATCAAATCATAATTTTCTACCACCTGTCCCCCAGACAGATTAAAAATATAATAATTATTTTGTTGAGTTTTATTTTAATTTCTGAGAATAGTGACAATTTTAGCACTAACACGAAATTATAGTGTGGATATTTCTAGTTGCTGAATGCTGTAGAAATGAGGTACAGTTGCACAGTGGTCCCAAAACAATTTTTTTTTTTTTGAAAATAATTCTGTAAATTTAGAACTACACGATGTATTTGAATGGAACCTGACATGGCTAATACTGAGTTATATTCCAATTGATCTGACGGTGTTTAGCGGGAGAGATATTTTGACCGAAGTAAAATTTTGACCCATTTTTGGACACGTTTTTTTTTTATTTTTTTTTAACTTGGCGGGCTAAATTTTAGTCCTAGTATTTTTCTAAAATATTCTCTGGATTCCGTACAAAATTTTTTATAATTTTTTTTAGGCTATATTAATTATTATTTATTTATTAAGTCTATGGACAAAATCCTTATAGAGAGAAAATACAAAATTGTTACAAATTATATATACATTAATTATTTAAGAGTAAAATTAAATTACGTTTAATTAAATTTACATTGATAGACATATCAATAACATTATAAAGTTCGTTAAAGTTTAAACATAATCAACGGAAGGGATCAGCGTTAGTATAGTTTTGTCGAAAATATTTTATAAATAACGGCTGAAAGCTACATGAGGGACATTGAGGTACATTAAAATTAATTCACAAGAAATTCTGCTTCGACGCTGCCAGATATAAGCTTGATAACAAAAATTATATATAACATAATTCTCGACTTTTTTGACTTGGTAATTTCATTTGCTGTAATAATACGACCAATATGAATGTTATAAAAGGAGTCCCAGACAACAGAATAGTATTCCAGAATTGGTCTAACTAAAGAAGAATGTGTGTCTTGTCTTGTTATACTAACATTATTAAATTCTTTAGCCCAAGAACGCCAAGAGCCTTATTAATGTGTTTATTAAATATAAGCTTTGGATCGAATAGTACGCCGGGTTCCAGGAATTCATTTACAGACTCCAGTTCGTATACCCCAAGATGCAAACATCCATAGGAGCCAGGTTTTCTCGAGAATTACTACTTAAAAAAATTTTAAAGCCATCTGCATACATTAGTAAGTTGGAAAATTTCATAATTGATGGGAGATCGTTTATAAATAAAAAAAAGAAAATCGGTCCAAGATGACTGCCTTGCGGTGCACCGGATTTCACATATATGATTTTAGATAGGGCATTAGTGAAACGAATGCGTTGTTGTCGACTTGTCAAATATCATTTTAACCAATTATCGTGATTAACTCTATCGAACGCTTTACTGAAGTCAGTGTATATAACATCAGTATATTATCTTTTCGTGAAATCATAATTTATCAATCAAGTTGTAATAAATTGTTTGCTTTTTGTTGTCATTTTCGAAACCCATGTTGGTAGGGAGTAAGTATTGATGAAATTTGATGGTAAAGAGGTTCAGTTAGACATTGTTCAAAGAGTTTTGGGATAGCACTTAATTTAGCTATACTTCTATAATTACTTATGTTCGACTTCTTCCATATTTTGGGAAAGTAGCCAATTTCGATTGAAGCATTGAAAAGTATAGTAAGTGGGAAAGATAAAGCTTGAACACAGTTTATTAAAATGCAATTAGGAATTCCATCAGGTCCACAGGATGAAGATGACTTGAGTTTTTTAATGTTGGAAAAAATCCCAGATGATTCCACTGGAGAAAATGCAATTGCTTGGTATTTATGAACGGGAAACGGATACAGCTTAGAAGTATTGAATTTAGAGTCAGAGTATGTAGAAGCGAAAAAATCTGCAAATATGTTGCTAATAGTGAATGTATCTGATGTTTCTTTGATACCTTACCAAATACATTATTGGATAGGTAGTAGAATTTCTTTTGGAGTTAAAAAAATTGTAAAATCATTTAGGATCACATTTAAGATTATTTTTTAATATTGTTTATATAGTTTTTATACAGCTTCAAATTAAGTATGTTGTATTCTGATCGGTATGTACAGTATTTCCTTGTGCTCGATTTTTTGAACTTTTTGTAATATTTATTTTTTAAATTCTTTAACCTTGATAAGTTTTTAGATTTCCAAGGCGGATGAAAGAGAGGCTGTAATTTTAGGATCACTTTTTTCTATATAACCATGAATGATATTGTAAATTTTATCAAGATAGAATTAAAACTTCAAGCCAATTAGTGCTGGTTAACATAAAATTTAGGTCTTTTTAATTTGTCTTCTTATTTTAATTTCCTATCTCCAACTTTACAGCAAATTAAAAATTACAATTTACTTCAATTGTTGGTTGGTGGCGGTCTTGTGATAGGTTCATGACGGGTTAATGAACATTTATTTGGATCGTTAGCAAATACCAAATCAAGTAATCTGTTGTGATCATTGTAGACACCATTTATTTGAAAAAGACACATATCAGATAAATTGTTAATGGATTCTTCAATAAAAGTATTTATATTGATTGGAAAAAAGCTATACGAATCTGGTGAAATATTCCATGTAAGAAATGGTAAATTGAAATCGCCGAAGACGAAAATAGTATCATTCGCATTTGAAGATTGAATAATAGCTTTTATAAATAAATAAATAACCTTCCAATGTTGATGATAAATTATCTGATCTGAGTTTGGTGGAATATAAAAACGGGTAATAAAGATTTGCTTGTGGTTTATATTTATTTTAACTCTAATAATTTCTATATTATATAATGGGGGAAACAGCAATTAAGACTTCGCCTCCAGTTGTTAAAGTTTTTCGATCTTTACTGTAGATATGATAATTATTGCATAATATCTCACTATTCAAGATGGTATCGTTTAGTCAAGTTTCAGAAAAAACTATAATCTACATATAGGTTTGATAGTTTAGATTTAAATCCATTTACATTTTTATATATAATATTTTACTAGAATTATTAATTTTTTTGAATTTATAGCTGGATGTGGAGATAAACGAGTGGTATTTATTTGTCTTTGGTTTTCATTTATTATAAACTCTCGAATTAAAGCATTATTGGGCAAAAATCGGGTGTCTGTAATGAAATTAAATATTTCAGGTGGTACCATAACTTTGAACGAAGCAATACTTCTTGGCTGAGAATATTAAAATTTATGGATGATAATATCGCCATTGAAATTTAAGTTGTTTTTTATATAGAGTTCGATATCTTCTGTCGTGGTTTCAAAAGCAAATCAAGAAATGAAAATAGATTTTTTTGTGGTATTACCCTTAACGTGTGAACAACGTTGTTGTTTGTGGTATTTGAACCTACAATATCTTGAGTTGAAGCTGGTGGCACCATATTAATAATTGGTGTCGGTTAGATAATATTTGTAGTTTTTGTAATTGGTGCAGAAGATTTAACTGATGTAGTTCCGGGGTGGGATAGAGCTTCAGCGTGTGGTTCATTGTTTTCACATATGGTAGGAGCATGACTCAACGGTAAGTCTTCGGTATACAACGAAGCATTAGTTTGAATGTTATTCAGGACAGGTGTATGGTTCCGATAAAAAGTTACATTATTTTCAGTAAAAAATTTTAAAAAAATATTGTGATTTTTCGTGATTTTTCTCAAAAATGAGCTGACATTTTTCACTTTAAAATCCATTATTTTCCTATGTACCAAACATTTTTTATGTTTCTAAAAGAATGCTTAACGCAAATACATGAAAAGCAAATCCGAGGGCGTTTGTGGTAACAGTCTCCCCACTAGCTCTATCAGAATTTTGTATACTTTAGTTTCTTTTTTATTTAATTTTGGAGCTCAAAAATGTCAAGGCTGAAATTAAAAAAAAAAAACACATTGATTTCATAATGATAGCTTTATTTATATAGATTTTATTTAAGTTCATATTAATTTTAATTTTCATATTATTTTTTTTTTTACAAAATAACATTTAACATTTAATTCTACATTTTTTCATAAATTTAATGAAGAAATTCAGTTCTTTACTATTTATATATTATTTTTCAACCTTTCCAAAATACTTGTACAAATAGTTTACACATTCGTTTAAAAACTAACTGAAACTTGACCCCTTCAGCAAAATTTGCACATTTTCCATCATTTCTATGATAAATATATGCTGCAGCATACATATTAAAATACTTTTTTTTTTTTTAATAATTTTGTGTAACTTTAGTGCCGTTAAATATATTTTAATGAAATTTCACATAGTTATTGCTAAGGTATTTTTCAACTGTTTTGGAGGAGCACAAGTTTCTAGCTGATCTCGGGTAATTTATTTGATTTAGGTTTATATTGCTTAAAATGACTATTCTTAATAAAAAACATAAAAATTATATTTTATTTATTTCAGTATATTTCATTTTATTTCAACAAAATATTCATTTATATCAAATGTATCAAGACAATAATGTAGTGTTTTTGTGTATTACATTATTAATAGTATTCCACTTATTTTTTATCGGAAAACAATAAAAGATAATCCAACAGATACTGGTTTTGACATATTCTTGAACTATTTCTTATATTAAATAGTTGAATATGCAATGCTATTAGGAATACTTATTCAGCCGGGACCTGCCCTTTATATGGATTGAAAAAATCACAATTTTCACAAACTCCTGTAGACAACCCTACAAATATTAATAAATATACCCTAAACTTTGGTATATCTTCCCTATATGTCCGTATACGCTTTTTGTAATACATGCTTCGTAATGCGTATAATCTCAAAGGAACAACGAGGACTTATGGGAATGAGAGCAGACGAAAAAAGGCGAATTCAAATTGAATTTAAACAGATGACTGGTCTTAATATAGATAAGCCATTCGTAAAAATTAGAAGTAAAAATGGTGACAACACGGCAAGAAAATTCTTTGAAACCTATGAAATTACATCTTAAATTACTGGAATTGATGTGAAACTTCTTCGAAGATGTCAGGTGATATTGAGAGCAGTTGATAGCAAACATCATAAAAATGCAGAAAATTTTGTGCAAGTGTTTTAACAGTAAAGTATTAGAACTAAATTTCTTAATTAAATTTATCAAAAAACATAAAATTTTGATGTTTAGTGTTATTTTGTAAAAAAAAATAATAATAATATTTGAAGTTAAATCAAATCTATATAAATTACGAAATTTTAGAATGATATAAAGAAAGTTATCCTAAAAAATACTTGCACTTTTTTTATTCCAAAAAACCCAAAATCCCACTTCGTTGAAACTTTTTTTAAAAATTGTTTTTTTTCGGAAAAATGGCCATCCTGTCGTTATTAAAGGCGCGGCTTATTAATTATTTTTCGTGTGTTTAGCGAATATATGTAGGTATGTAATCAAGGTGCTTTTTTAATTTCGGCTTTGACTTTTTTGAGCCTCACTAATAAATAAAAGAACTAAAATTAACAAAATTATGATAGGGCTAGCGCGGAGAAAGTTTCCCAAAATTCACAAAATATATAAAAAATTATAATCCAGGGGCAAATAACGGATTTTAAAGTGAAAAATTGTCACCACCTTTTTAAGAAAACTCACAAAAAATTACAATTTTTTGAAAAATTTCTTCTTCAAAATATTATAACATAGGTATATGATTCTTGCACGAAAATTATTTAGAATTTTGTGCAGAATTCAGAGAATATTTTAGAAAAATTCTAGAATTAATATTGAGCTCGCAAAGTTAAAAAAGCTAAGAAAACTTGTCCAAAAATTGGTCAAAATTTTACTTTGGCCTAAATATCTCTTAAAGTAAAAAAGATATTACACACATGTGAGCGTATTAATTATAAGGACTACCTATGTGTAACTCAATCAAAGAAATTTTGGCGATTTTTTTAAAAATTGTCATTCCCAAGGTGACGAACTTTGAAGGTCCATTGCCTGCCTCCCAGACCAGCTAAGAACCTGTGCTCCTACAAATCCATTGGAATATACATCAGGATTGGCTGTGTGAAATTTCATTTAAATACATGCTGTAATTATAAAATTACAGAATTATTTAAAAAAAAAAAAAAAATCATTTTGAGACCACTGTGAGTCGTAAGTGAAAAATTTTTTGCTAGAACTGGATAAAGCTCATTATGTAGCGAAAAAATATAAAAAAAATAATATCAATAAAACAAAATTTTGCAGATATTCAAAAAACATTGTATGAGAAGAATCTAATAGAAAAATATAGAGTTATAAAATAATATTATATTGATCAGTTAATAACAATGTTAAAACCTTTCATGGATGCTTCGAAAGATCTTGAAGGCAACCCTTACGTAACTTCTCATTTAGTTCATCCATATATTCAAAACTTAAAAACAATATTTAATAATGATGAATCTAGTTTTAAATTCCTTAGTAGAAAGCAACAGTTTATCACATATTATCAATATTTTTATTTTCGCCTGTTAATCAATTAACTCAATTTAGTTTAGATGAACAAACAGAGATAATAAACAAATGCAAATATTTGCTGCTTCCTTGTTCAGACAAAATAAATATTGTCAATTCATCCAGTGAAGCAACAAAATCTAAAATTTTGTCATTGTTTCAAAAATACGTGCAATCAGTAGAGCTGGATAATTCAAAACAATCAGTAATTGAAAATTAAGTATTTAAATATAAAAATACTATTGTACCTTCATAAGATAATTTAATATTTTGAAACGGTAGGATGATAGGAAAACTGAATTTCCATTATTCTTAATTAAGCTGCAGTGTATTCGCTATATCAGCATTTAGCGCCCCTTCTGAAATGATATTTCCATCGCTCGGGCACTAATAACAGACAAAATATCTAAAATCGGATCTAATGTAAAATCACTTAGTGAAATTTTATTTGTAAACATAAATTCAAAACACTGATATTTATTGACTTTTTTAATTTTTTCTTAATTTTTTATTGAATTTTAATAGATTAATAATTAATGTTTTGAATTAGTGAGAAAAGTAAGATTTAATCTCTGTCAATTCAGATACATGTTAGTATAAATTATTGAGTCTATACATCGCTTTTTTTTAATTAATTCTGGTTTTCGCGATAAATCGTTATTGGTAATATCAACGAGGTAATTCCATATGTTGAAGCATATTTCGAAAACGACTTGTCGGTAGTTTAAACTTATTGATATTTTTCTGAACCAAATCCGACAAGTCCTTTTCGACGTATGCTTTAATATTTTATTTTATTATTTTTCAAACAACGATTTAAATCGAGAAACCGAGCTTTGTACATCATAATAAGATGTATTCGAATAGACAAAAATGAGTTAGAATGCCCAAAGTTAAAAAAATTTCATGTTGTCGAAATATATTTATGAATTCGATTTATAAATTTTTTTTTATATGTACTAAAAATTAAATCTATTTTATTTTATTTTTTTAAATGAAGAGACTGAATTACTTTGTTACCAAAGTAAAAATAGTTCTAAAGTATTTTTAATATTTTTTTAGTTTTCATATTTAAATTTTAATTTGTTTTTTTTTTCTATATACTTAAAAGACCGATTTTGTTAACTAAAAAACTTTAACTTTATTTAAATCAATAAAATACATCAAAATATGTTTAGTATTGTTTTATGGCCTGTTTATATAACCCATGTCACTGAAAATTTTTGTTGAAATAAGTGTAAAAAATTATTTTTTGTCTCAGTAAGGCATGTGTCAGGTTTTTGTGAATAAAAGCGTAAGAACTGACGTTTTTGTACACATTCTATGGTTTTTTTTAACGCATTTACAAATGTCATTAATGTCAAACACAGTCCATCGGTAAAATGTAATCGTGAAAAGAAATGCGTTGATAAAACTATAAATGTAACAAATTTTTAGAAGTTATCAACATGCTTATAAATATACCGCTCCTCTGGCAAATCTTACACATTTAATGCATCACGAACATTTCTGCGACGTATACGTGTGTAGCCAACACCACTCTCACTAGAATCACTCGATTCGCTAAAATAATACGTCACTGAAACATTATTGTTAATTTAAAAAATATAGTCGCAATTTAGTTTTTGCACTATTTAAATTTATTTATGTAATATTTTCCGAACACAACATTTTTAAGTAAAAAAACAGCTGTTTTTGTTGCCATTTTTGAGTTCAAAAAGTTTGACCTTGTATGATTTGCATGATTTACAATATTTAAAAATTAAATATAACGGCAACAATAACATTTGACAATAGCAAAAACAAAACGTAAAAGAACTTAAGATACTCGTAGAAGAGTACTTTAAAAGAACTAATTTTCTTACGTACTCGTCTGGATACCACTTTCTTGTCTGAATCTTTGCATGTCTTGTATAAAAAGGCCAGTAATTTAATAAATTAATCGTTTTAACGTCTGCATTTTCATAATACGTTTTATCAATATACAAGCTTCTACATCCACTTTATCTGTTTCAGCGAATAATATTAAAAAATATATGTTATTCTTATTCGGTCTTTATTTATTCACACCTAATCTACTAAAGAGAATTACAATACCAACTAATAACAAAAACACAAAAGTCCTCATCAATACGTACTCAAACTGGCAAACAAAGAAATGAACAGGTAAAATAGAAATAGAGAACATTTTGGGAATACTTTCATTCAAATAGAAAAAGTGTTCTACAGACGGGTCCAGACAGATACAAAAGTATATATGGGGTTAAAAAGGAAACTTTCGCCTTTCTTCTGGTAGTAAAATTTATTTAACCCCTTTTGACCCTCAAACGTTCTATTCCACTAAAATTCAAATTTGACTATAGTATAGCACCCGAGAAAACATTTAATATTAGATCAGGTATAAACGGTACAGTAATATATCATACCATTTCTTTAATACTTATCCTAGCAATATAATGAAAATTCAGCCAATTATCGATAATAGTTTGCGAGTAATGATAAGTTACTTCTGATGAAATTTTTTTTAATTTATAAACATTTTAACAGCATACCACGCCCACAATTACCAATATTTAGATCTAATTTTTTTGCCACCTTAATTTCAATATATTTACTATTGATTGGCATTAAAATTTTGGAAATCGTTGTTAATAAAAAATTAGGCTATAGGCTAATGAAATTAATTTCTGAGCCACCGTGCGTCGCACAGTGCTTTGTCCCATAGGCCAAAATCAGAAATAAAATAATGCCATGAATATTAGTAAATTTTATATTTTTGGAAAGCTAACATAATATCTTAATTAATCATGAACGAAAAAGTTTAAGTTGTCTCTATTTGTTAACAATAGAGAGCACCAAAGTGATACAAATTTGGGCATAATTTGCGTATGTCCAAAGTATTTCTTTTATGTTTTTAGAAAAAAATTCTCAAAAATTCTATTTTTGAAGATATTGATTCAAAGTTTTATTTTTGGGTTTGAAACAAAATATTTAGAAAGGAAAATCTTTTTTTTTTTTTTAATTACATCCAACTTTATATATTTAATTTTTAACCAAAAATCCAATATTAGATATTGAAAAACATGTTATTTTTTGTTTTTGTTAGTAAATTTTGTAAAAGGCGATGTAAAAATAAATATAAAATTTTGACCGCAAATTTAAAAATCTCATGTTGGCGTAAAGCCTTAACTTATTCATTTGTCAAAAATAAACATAGGCCAATATTTGTAGTATAATAGATAATAGAATAATAGAAAAAGTTCAAACCAGAATATTATAGAATAACATTTGAAATTTTTATAAATCTAGCAATTTTTTTAAAGTAGGCGCTAAATATAAGAAATTTCATACATTTGTATGTAATATTTAACATTTACTAAAAAAAAAAAAATATATGAAAAACATGTTTTTAGGATTTTAGACCGAAAATTTGAAATTCATGAATTTTTCTTGCAACCTAAATTTCTCTCTTTTTTATTCATTGCTTGTATGTTAAAAACTTAAGTGTGTACAGCAAATATAAAAAAAATTGTGCTTAAAATTTCAGCTTAAAATATGTAAAATTATAGAATTTAATGCTAATTTTAGAAATAAATGGGGCTGAAATAATTGACCAATTATAACCAGTATCAATGGACTTTGTTCTTGTATCAAAATAATCATCAAAGTAACTTAAAAAAGTACAGATCTTTGTGTACACGATTTACATGGGAAGTGGGCGTGTCCTTAAACCAATTTAGATAAAATTTGGTATAAATGAAGATAATATAAATACATTTCAACGTATGCACCATATGTGGCGAATTTTTATTGCTGGTATGCGGAATTTAATCAAGGACGCAGTGGTTTCAAAACGAATTTTTTGACTGTTTTCCTAAATAATACTTATGTTGTGCATGTACGGATTCCACAATACCAACAATTAATATATAGTAAGATAAAAGAATTCCTGGGCATTAATTCCACAAATTTTGCATAAATATGTATTTCAGCCTCCAGAGCAGCTTTTCTCGTTTAATCGTTCAAAAAATAATCGCGTTGATTTTTGCAAAGAGCCGATGAAAAAACTCTGCATTTGCTCTTGAGAGGGTGTTTATTAGATTGTAACAGATGACAAAATGTGGATATATACGTATTAGTATAAAACAAAGGAGAAGTGAAAAGTAATACTCCTTTAAAGTTTACGCAACCGCACAAATGTTGCAACCTGTTGAAGCATTAAAATCAAATGGTTGCATATTTGTTCGGAAATCTGGACATTTTAAAAGTGTCCGTTTGCCAAAAGTCTTCCCAGAAGTAAGAAAAATTAACTGCCGAACCTGGATCGTTCTCTTCTAATATAATTCTAGCTTTTACACATTGTTTGAAAATTATCACATCAAACATTGAATTGTTGTGTTATCCGCTATACAGCCCTACTTTGTTATAAAATAACTTCATTGCATTACCCTATGTCAAAATAAATTGCTTGGTCGACTTATTTTGACACCTGAAAAATCTTCAATCAAAGTGAAAAAAAAAATTGCCTTAATATTTTTTTCAAACGTATCAGAAAATATATTAACACAACCCTAGAAGACAATGTTAAGGCACCCCTCGTAGTATACTTGGTCACACATTTGTGATGTAGCAGATTCTAGAATATATATATATATATATATATATTTATATATATCTATATATATATATATATATATATATATATATATATATATATATAAGAATTTAGTATAAGTCTTTTATGCATGAAGCAATAAAATTTCTTAACGAATGAATGAAATTATTTGTCCTAAATCCAAATAAGTACAACCAAATCTTCAATCTGCTTTTATGGAAAGTTACAATTACAAATTAATTTGTGGGAAAATTAATGACAATTAAATGGCAATTAAATATTGTCTTACGATTAACTCTCAACAGAATTTTACAAATTGACCGCCACATGCCAGTTCATAATGCATGAAAAATATTTCATCTTTATGACTCAAGTAAATATAGTAATAAATGAAATTTTACGTTTACGATTTTAATGATCACTTAAGATTAATTTTCCCTTTAAAAAGTAATGGACTGTATCACCTTAAAGATGGTCTTTGCCAACTTTTCTTGTTTCATTGTTTCTTTTTTGTCAAGAACAACAAAAACAATTACTACTCCCACTACTTCAGATGTAAATATGAATGATGCTGAATTGAATTTTGTCGTTGCTGCTGGGACGAGCACAGAAACCACCAACCACAATTATTTTTATTTCTTTTTTGGTTTCTACTATTTTCATTAAGTTCAAAAAGAAAATAATAACAAAATAAAAAATGTGAGAAAAAAAAAACAAACAAGAAAAATAAAAAGAAAACATTTTATGCAACCTGCTTAAGAATATAATTTATACGCATCACAGTCCCTCCGTACAAAATGAAATAAAAAAATAATAATAAATCGCAACAAGAATCTTGGCAATTCATTACCGATGAAAATGTTGCCGTTGTTGTCCTTAAGTTTTTGCAAGCGCTGCTTCCAATGTTAATGTGACTGTGAATGCTGATATTTGTGCTGCTGTTGTAATTAAAACGACCGAGTTATTCTTTTAAAGAGGTCTAAGTTGTGCAAGGGCAAACAAAACAAAATGAAATGTTTATGTATTGTAATAAAAAACAACGAAATAACAACAACAAAGTAAGTAATATAATTTAAATTAATGTTCAGGACGGTCTAACAATATCCTACACCATCACACCAAAATTAAAAGAGTCTAAACTAATTTCCTAGAGAAAACACTTTAAAAAGAAGTTGTTAGTAACTGTAGTTTGAACCTAAAAATTTGGTTTATACCAGAGATCCAAAAAAGTAGTTCTCTTATATTTTTTCGGTTAATTAGTAATATTTACTATTTATAATATAATTTTTATGTATCATTGTGAGAGCGATTTATTTGATAAAGTTTTTGATATTTGGTTGAGAAAATCAGAATAGTAAAAGGAAATTAAAATCAAAATGAGTTATTTTTAATATATTGTTACGAAAATTAGTTTTTATGAGTTTAAAATAATGATTTTATAATTTTTTAGTTTGTAACGTATTTGAATTTTCTAATTTGTAACGTATTAGAAATCTCTGGTTTGTAACGTCTGTTTATTTAAATTGGATTGAAGTTTCTTAATTGTGTTTTGTCCTACTTATTCTATTTACTATAATAATAAAGAACCCAGCAGTTTTTTTGGTGGCTGTTCCGAACTACTTACTTGACTGACTACATTAGGACCACCACTATTTACTTAAATTAATTTCATTGGCCAAAAGTCCAATTTTTTGTTAAAGCCGAATTCCAAAATTTTAATGTCATTCAATAGTAAGCATATTGAAAAAATTAGATCAAAATATTGACAATTGTGAGCTGGTATGCTGTTAAAGACAAATATTTTATGTTATTTTATAAAAAATGTAATTATTGTAAATGTAAATATTTTATCAGAAGTAAAATTTTTATGAAAAACAACAATAAAATGTAAAATTTATTTGTTGTTTTCCATACATTTTGCAGAAACGAATTTTTCTATCGAGATAGAGAAACAGGCAGTTATTTTTCTGGTAATGAGAAATTGTTGGAATATAAGTTACTAAGTCCCTCAACTTGAAAGATATCGGTAAAATAAAAAGATAAACGTTTAAAACTCTTAAATATATCTACAATAAAAATAAACTAACGCTAAATTTTTTTTGCAAGATTACATGAAAACTGTATATAACTTAGAAACTTTGGTAACTGGACAAAATATATAGTTAATAAAGGTAGTTTTTCCGCCAATTTTTATGTGAAACGCATATTTTACAAGTAAATTTGTAAATTATGGTCGGCCTCCCGATTTATGTTAATAAAAACTCACACATGATTGCTAATATTTTTTTTCCTATCCAATTTCAAGGATTAGTATATTTTCTCTCATTAAGTCTTGTGAATGTTATTTAACTTTTATAGGTATCGAGTTATTTGTATCTTAAAGTTCAAATTTCGAATTTAAAAAAAAATCTGAATTCAATTCGATTTCCTCCAAATTATGCAGAAAAACCTCAAGTCATTAACTCTTCCGAGTGCAAAATAAAAAATTCTAAATTTGAAATTTAAGACATAATCATTTTTGGAATATTTTAAGCAACACATAAAATGCGAAAATTATTTTCTACGATTGTATAAATTTTTACATAAATCGAACTAATTACAATTACAGATTTTAGAAAGTGTTCATTTGATCTACTCATAATATAACTTGGACTTGGATGGGTCTAGTTGTGTTTCAGCATATATTTACATCATTTAAAAATCATTGCTCTGTCGCTATTACGTGGCTAAAAAATCATTAAAAAATAAAAATATTCTCAAGAAAATTTCAAACATTGCTTTACAACTTAAAAAGTAATTTTCTGAATCATTTACCTATTGATCATCCATTTGAAGTTTTAATCTATTTTCAAAAATATGAATTAATTCCTAAGTAATCAAAAAGATTAAAATATTAATATATAGTATAAATTTGCATGGCTTTCATACAAAATATAAATAAATTTTATTTAAAAAATTTGCTATGAATTTTACAAATTTCAATCTGAAAATTTGAATTTTTTAAAAATTTCAAAAAAGTTGTATTATTTCATAATTTTAAATCCATTTTTATTACAGGTTCTCTATATCTGACTAGCTTAAAATTCTAAATCAATAATTTTTGATATTAAATATTTCACGAATTTTTTAAAAATTAATTTAATTTGAAATTCTTAAGAGGATAACAGTAAAATAATAAGTCAATTTAAACTATTAAAATCTATTCAATATTCCCAGAAATATTTCTTTCAAAAAGCATAATTTTATTTTTTGTTGCTATTTCAAAAAATAGAAAACTGATGTAAAATATCAAGTTTTTTGTGCGACGATTTCATAGCTCAACAAAAATTTATTCTTTAGAAGTTTTATATTGGCTAAATCAACAAAAATTTTTAGCAATTTAAATCGCAAATTTGATAAACAAAGTATGATGCAAAAAAAGGATATTTGGAAAAATTAAACACCATCTTCTACGAAATACTACAGGCCAATTAAATTTGAATTTAAAAAACAAAAACAATACAGCCATTCGAATTAGAGACTGATGACCTCAATTGTCTGGTCAAACTACCAATTAGTGCTAACGATGATAGATTGAAAAGTAGGCCAGGCTTTGACTGACACAAAGAATTCATCCAGCTGCATTATATGTCAAACTACATCAAGCCACTTAAACCAAGACTCGGAAAAATCATTAGAAAATACTGATGCATGTGAATTTGGATTATCATCGCTACATATAAGAATAAGATTCATGGAACACACACTAAAAATCAGTTATGATTTAGATTTTAAACCTACAATAAGAATCAACGACACCAATAAGAAGTTAAGAAGTTTAAAAAAGGAACATGCTTAGGACGAATTTTTGAAATATGTGTTGATTATAGATCAATCAAAACAAGGATCAGGCATTATGGATGTTGGGAACACAGCGAGAAGGTTCTTTTCAGATTTCGAAAGCGCATCTGAAATAAAAATTTTATTTCAAGATTTAAAACAATTTTCGATGTACTTGTGTGCAAAGAACAAATTCATGCTAGAAAATTTGGTGATTATATGAAGGCGACTGCAGCAAATATCCATGAAGAAATATGTCTGCAATATTTCACAAATTTCTCTATCATGGAGAATATATCATTAAGCATCATTTAGTACCACTTGCAGATCTATCAGAGCAAGCCCAGAAAAAAGGAATAAAGATTACAGATTTTATAGAGAACACAATACCAGAAAAATATCACGAAATTCTATAAATGAACATCTATTTAATATATTACTGGCAAAGTCAGATCTGCTCATTTTTAGTATTCGAAGTCAATGGAAAGTAGAACATCGGGACTTAAATGAAGAAGCAAAAGGGCTGCTAGAGGACAAAAATAATATAGAACTAAATATGGAATATTTTCACACTATTTTCCAACCGAGTGAATAATAATTATAATTTTCTTTTATTGTTATTTAAGTAAAAAATAAAATAAATATTAAAAAACTTTTAGTTATTACAAAAAATAAAAATTTTTGTCCTTCATGTTATTTGAATAAAAAACAAAATAAACATTAAAAATCGTCATTTCTTTTTTTTGTCCAAAAACAACCGATTCTAGAGGAACTTCTTCTATAATTGATAAACTGGGAACATATTCACAAAGTTATCCTGAGTATTATTAAATTTTTGTTTTATCTGCTTATAAATTTTTTTTATAAGTAAAGCTGATTTAAAAAACAAAAAAAGATCCGCATTTTCATACTAAATGCTCTAAAGAATTAAAAATTCAAATTTAGTCTTAAATTTCTCAACAATTGCTGAACTGATTTTAATGAAATTAAAGCGGAAGAAAAATTTCAAGTAAATATCTCTCCATCAGAAAAAAATTCTAAAATATCGCTATCGATTCAACAGTTACAGAGTTTTGGCCAATGAAAAACGATTCCGAGCCACAATGCTATGTGATTAGCTAATTTAGCATGGGCATGTACTAGTGGGAAATCGCCACCTGCACGACTAATAGGTGACCCTTTTTTACTCACACAATTACTTCCACGACTACAAAGTGGCACTTTTATATACAAACAAAAGTGCCATTCCTAGTTACCATTGCGTCAGTAAAGTGTCAATTTCCAACACTCTAATTGGTGAAAGATGGGAGTGTGACAGGTAGCTATATACCAATGAACCATACTGTTTAAAAGAGGGTTAACTGCCATCAAATAAATTGCTGGGAAAGCATTTTGTTAACTCGCTTATATATTAGAGAGAATCTTGTATTATCTAAGCTCACAGCAGTTTTTCCGGTATCAATTGACCCGCTTTTAGACACGAAAGTTCATTTGTGTCACACTAATGTGTACATTTTTTCATTACCCTCTTTCGTACAATTTGTGAACTATCGTTAAGCAAAAGAGAACTTTACCGACACTTTCGTGAGCGTGGAGGTGACGATTGAAACTGTATTGAACCTCTTGCTAAGCGTGGCGATTGATACTTTATTGATTCTTTGGTATGAGTGGAGGTGGCGATTGACACTTTAATGACACTTTGGTAAGTGTACCTCCACGCTAATTTTGCCTTTTTAATGATCTCGAAAAAGTAAAAAATGTAAATGGTTCATCCATTCGCAGTGCAGGTTAGGTTACTTTATTTACTCTTTGGTGCTTAAGACTCTTAAGTATTTTTCTTTGGGGGTAAAAATTAGTTAATTATGTTTTTTAAATTTTATTATGTTAATCAATGTAATTTTAATCAAATGTGCTTTTTCTAAATAAACATATATCCAATTAATATGGATAACATGGAGTATTTATCCTTTAATGGAATATAAAACCCATTGCTGCTAATTAGAGTTTTTAATGAAATTTTAATTTATTAGACCGACTATTATAATTTTTGCGGTTATTTCTTTAACAGTTTTTTTAATTATGGGTTTTCAAATTAGGCATAAATCAAGATTACTCGATATATTGATTTTTAATTATAATAAATCTGGTGCAAAAATTTTTGTTCGCTCGCTCTTAGTTTACGAGTTATGGACCTATAAATATTAAATATATTTTTCCGTACATATTTTTAATACACATGTGATATAAATTTAAAATATGTACTTTAAAATATCTTTTTAATAATACCTGTGGCCAAAAGTAAAAACGGTATAACAAGTTATGTCGTTTTCCATTTTCTTAATTTTTAAAATTGTTGTATTTCATTACATATTGTGTAAATTTTTAGACAAAATCTGGAGATAGTGGTCTGTATAACAACATAATTCGTTTGATTTTACTCTTTTTCGAAATGAAAAATTTGTGCAAATTAACATGTGTTTTTTTCCCCATATTTCCTATATTAAAATTCATGATTTAATTTAATATACATAGGTACATATTTGTTTGAAATATGTAGTTTTTTAAGATGTAATTTTATTTTCACAGTATTCTGAAAACCGTAAAAGTACATAACTCAACATATTCAAGATATACATATTTTTAATTCCATTTTCGAAAAAAAAAAAAATTATAACTTGATTATAACTTTTTGCTATATTTTTCGATAGTCCATATACATATCGGTTTGAAAAATATACCAAATATTTTTCATATCAAAAAATTTTAATTTACATTTAATACCTAATACGGAATAAAATATGGATAAAATTATTTTAAACAAATCATTAATTGACTTTAAATAAAATTTTATAAAAAAATATATTTGATTTTAATGTTTTGTTTTATTGGCTTTAAATTATTTTAAAACAAATATAAAAATCGAAAACAATTTTTTGTATTTTGACATTTTTATAAAAACAACATTTGAAGACCTTCAAATTTAAATTATCTTGAATTTGGTATAGAATACTGATATTATTTATCTCCTTCCAGATTATTTTAAAACATATGACGTGGATATATACATAGTATCTTCATCTGTAAACATGTAGAAAGATTTAGCAAAGAAATATTGTTATTTTATCTACTACCACACTATTATTATAATGTCGAGTTAAAAATATAGGTCAATGTCTATTTGGGTAGTTTTGTGTAATTCTTTGCAAAAGTTTTTCCAGAATAGCGAATAGAAATTGCAGATTTATTTCAATCTAATAATAGTTCGCATATAGTACATATAATACCTTTGTTTTATTGCAGTTTATCCTTTTTATTTATCTGTGCTCATTGATATGTGCTGGGTAGTTTCGAAGTACTTAACTAAATGATAAATGGAAATAGACTGAATTTAATTAAAAATATTCCTTAACTGTAAATGGTAAGTAATATAAATATTTTTAGTTTTCACTTTTAATAATGATTTTTATTTCTTTTAGCTCGAATATGAAAGAAGAATTAATGTGGAAATTTTAATTTACTTAAATATGCATTACTATATTTTTTCTCTAATCACAGTTGTAAAAATTTGTATAATTGTATAAATGATAACAAAATTGTATAAAATAGTTCATATTAAGCTTTTAATTAATTCAAAAATAAATATTGTTTGAAAATCCGTCAAAAACTAAATATTATTTTTATTGTTTTTGTTAAAAAAAAGTTTCTGCATTTTATGGAATTTTAAATATTAAAATTTGTAAATAGTAAAAAGTATTTATTTTTTCAATAAAACATTTACAGATTTGAATTTTAAATTTTATAAATTTTGTGATAGATCTGATTTCAATTAAATTTCAATTAAAAATAAATTTGACTTTATAAATTTCGTAATAGAATAAGAAATTTAATTTTTTTCTATGTAAAAAACGGTCTCCTCAAAAGTAATTTTTGCCACAGATATGTAACACTATTACTTTAAGGTTTTCACGATAGGCTGGTTATCTAGTTATGTTATAGTTATAAAACAATAAAATACATTACTTATTAAAATTTTTATTTGTTTATAACAGTACAAATAAACAGATAATCACATAATCTATAAACAATGGTATGGGTTGAGCAAATTTGGTTATTATTATTTTTTTAATGAATTTTGATGTTTATAACATAACCACATAATGACATAATTTGATAACAGACCTGTCGTTAACAATCTTATTCAATGTTTAATCAAAATACCCACTATATCGCCACTTTTTGGTCCTATGGTGTTAATAGACTTCCATGTTTAAGTGTAGATAATAAAGTAACTAGTCTAAGAGTTTTTCAGGCGACTGATTAATGTAACCTCCAAGAGGATTTCTATAAATTTACTTTTTCGAACTGCCCACCATTATCCCCATTTTTTGGTTCTGGGGTGTTAATAGAATTCTTCTTAGGACATGCTAATGTTAAAGTGACTAGTTACGTAGCTAGTAAAGTAACCAGTTGGGAAGTTTTTCAGGTAAATAGTTCACTGTAACTAGTAAAGAAATCGACTTCCCACTTGTCAACCAAAGAATGAATAAAGTGAACGGCTGCTACATACATGCTTACCAATAAAGTGTATGATAGACCCCTCTACGCTTACCAATAACAAATTGCACTGTGGGCGAGTGATTAGAGCGACATATTATAAAACATAAGGTAACAGGGATATGAATTCTATTCGGAGTGCCGCACAGTGAATTTAGCCTATAGAAAAATGTAAAAAATAGAAAATGAAAATTTATGCTTATGGGCCTGTGTTTGTTAGTAATTTTTTGATTGCTATGAGGTGAATAAAATTTTATTAGCTCATAACGCTAGTAGAATTTTTGACAAACGTATATAAATTTTCGACATTTAGAAAATATTAGAAAATATTTCAATAACAAAAAATTTACATTTAGTTATAAGGTTTCAAACACAATACATTATTTAAGGTTGATTTTGATTATTAAATGTCCAGTTGAACATAAAACTTGGAGTTTTCATTTCATAAAGGATTTTAAATAAAACATTATATATCATTTTCAATCTCATTTTCTATTTTTACGTTTCCACAATTATTTTAATTTTTTATAATAAAAATTAATTTTTTCAATATTTTACGGTTTTCATTTCACACAATAGAATGAAAAACTTCTTCACAACAGAAATAATATTTTTTACCACAGAACTTTTCTACCGTTTCACACACCTGCTTTATGTGAAATTGCCCCCTAATTTCTAAACTAAAATCAGATATTTTAAATTATTCCAATAAAGGGAAAATGAATTTCCAAAATCTCCACATAAGTGAAATTATTAATATTTTATAAAATTTTTATTTAGTTAGTAATAACTAAAGGATTTTAAAATAATTAACAGCAATCACATATGACAGTGTTGAGATATAAGTGAAATAAATTAATTTTATATTATTACTATTTTCCCTATTTTATTGAAAAGAATTTTTAAATTTTGCATAGTATTTATTTGTTTATTGAAATAAGTTGCAGCGTATGACATAATAGATGAAAAATTCTTACTTTTAACGTTCATGAATTTTCGCAATAATGAAAGTAGGCCGGAATCTTAAAATCTGTGTGTTTGTACTTCAATTTTTTATAAAATTT
This sequence comes from Protocalliphora azurea, assembly GCA_932274085.1. Taxonomy (NCBI): domain Eukaryota; kingdom Metazoa; phylum Arthropoda; class Insecta; order Diptera; family Calliphoridae; genus Protocalliphora; species Protocalliphora azurea. The sequence continues at coordinate 51,608,872 of OW026521.1, read as the reverse complement.
GAACCAAAAGAAAAATGTAAAATTTGTTATGAAAAATTAATGGCCTGTTAATACAAGACATGTAAAGATTCAGACAAGCGAGTGGTACCCAGACGAGTACGTAAGAAAATGAGTTTTTTTTAAAGTACTCGTCTATCTTCCGCTCTCTTACGTTTTTTTTTTTTTTTTTTTTTTTGCTATTGTCAAATGCTATCGTTGCCATTATGTTTAATTTTTACATCTTGTAAATGTTTATTATATAAAATCATGACTTTTGAACAAAAAATTGGCAACCCTTAAATATAAACAAAAACAGATATTTTTTGTTTACTTAAAAATATTGTGTTCGGAAAATATTAAAAAAATAAATTTACGTAGTGCAAAAACTAAATTGCAACCATATTTTTTTTAAATTAAAAATAATGTTTCCATCAGTGGTATATTATTTTAGCGAATCGAGTGATTCTAGTAAGAGTGGTGTTGGCGACACACGTATATGTCCCAGAAATATTCGTGATGCATTAAATCTGTTAGATATGCCAGAGTATGTTTATAAAAATGTTAAAGATAACTCTTAAAAATTTATTATATTTACAGTTCACGAATACATTTTATCGATTGTCTGTGTTTGACATTAATGACATTTGTAAATGCGTTAAAAAAAAAACACAAAATGTGTAAAAAAATGTCAGTTCTTACGCTTTTATTCACAAAGACAGGATACATGCCTTACATAAATGAAAAATAATATTTTGCACTCATTTCAACACAAATTTATTATTTAAACAGGCCATAAGTCTTTCAGTGCAAGTTGAAATGATGACATTCAAGAATAATATATTCAAAAAGAATTGAAATACAATAAAATTTTTTTTGCAAGAATGCAAAACTCTACAAATTAAAAAAAAAATCTATTTTTATACCTAAAATATTAGTTGTTATTATTTAAACATTATTGTTAATATTTTAAAAATATCTATTACTATGCTAAATACTATTTCATCAATAAAATAGACCTACGAGTAAAAACGTAATTTTGGGGAATTTTTCTTGAGTCCAATTGTATTTTACAAATTTCAAGTTCGCAAGTTTATAAGTACTGCAATGGTAAAATTATTAGTAACAAAAATATATATTTAAAATACACAAACACTTGACTTTCCATTGATATATTTTGACAAAAATATCTTAGGTAAAAGTGACAATACTTTTTATTCCGAACGGCTCACTGTGTGCTGCTATCAACTAAAAGTAAAAATGTAAAAATCAAAGTTATTTATTTAAAATAATATGAAATAAAAGCAAGAATTTCCTAAGACTGTTTCTCTTTTCAGAGCTTTGTGAAGCTCCCAGACAACGTAGAAAATTAAAATTCGGCTTACTTATGAAACTATTTGTTCTACAAATGCTAACGGAGCCAGATTGTAAAATTTCTATCAGGGAGCGGAGATACGGGGATTCATTTTTTATTTTCTGTAAAATTTTTAAAGTCGAGTTTGTTTTAAAACGTTTAAATTTGCTATACTCAATGTTTGCTCTCCAAATCATACCGGAAACTTATTTTGTATTTCGAACAGGGAGCGAATTTACGCCGATTAATTTTTTTTAAATCTTCTTTTTTTTGATTGTTTTAAAAAGTTCATCTTTTAATACTTTAAGTATTATTCACCATCAAATTATAACGGACTCAATCAAATCTTTCAATTTCGATTAGGAAGATGAAAAACGTCAAAAAGTTGTTCATATGTTTCTTAAAAAATTTTTTGATTTTTTCGTGCATACAGACATATATACATATATACATACATACATACATATATATATATACATACATACATATTAAAAAAATACATGTTTTGAAATTCTCAAATGGGTCATCATTTAAAGAATTTATCAAGAAACTGACCAATATTAACATATCCTAAGACCGACCCTTTCTAACCACATTGCCACTTTGTGGTCGTGGGGTATCAATAGGTTTTCTCCTAGGACATATCCATGTGAAAGTAACTAGATACATAGCTGGTAAAGTAAACAGTTAAAAAGTTTGTCGGCTGATTATTTGTAACCACTAAAAAAAATTTTATAAATTGAATTTTTAAAACTAGCCACTACATTATCACTTTTTGGTCTTGCGGTATTTGTGAGAAACTTGTATTATATTCCAAATGTTTTTTCGGTGTCAACTGACTCCCTTTCAGACTCTTTCGTACATTAAAAAAACTAAAATTTTACCGACCCTTTGTAATGGTGGAGGTGGTGATTGACACTTTAACGACCCTATGGTAAACGGAAAGAAACCGAAAAGAAGATACAAAATTTCTAACTCATTGTAACTAATAAATTGATTGTGTATGCACAAAAGTGCCACTTCGTAGCCGTGGAGGTGATTGTGAGTTCAAAAATGTGCCACCACCTAATCGTGGAGGTGGCAATAGATTTCCTCCTAGCACATGCCCGTGTTAAAGTGACTAGCCATGTAGTTAATAAAGTAGCTAGTGATGTCCTAATGTAGACAGTCAGGCAACTAATTCGGGACAGCCATCTGTAACTGCTGGATAAACTGTTATAAATAATTATGTATGTGTTAGTGGGAAACTAAATAAGTAGATTATAAGCTGTTATAAGTAAGCTATTAAATAGTTCTTGAAGTTACTAGAAGAATGTAGAGAGTCTTAGTTACTATTATATAAGCAGATGTAGCTGTGTGGAAAGAAGTCAGTCGTAAACTAGTCGTTAAGTTGCAGTTCAGTAGTAAATTGATCTTTGAGTCGATAAGTAGTAAAGTTGTCATAGTGTTGTAAGTTTGACAGTCGTTGCAGTTCAGTTGTATATATTTTTAAAGCTTAAATAAAGTACTGCATTTGGATTTAAAAGTAAATTGTACTGACTTCTTATTGTTGCATTTAAAAAACTCAGGTTTATTTAAAGGAAAAAACGGCAAAACCGTAACAATATTGCTTCTGATAAACGTCAGCTCTTATTTGTGTGACTTAAAAAAAAAATGGCTTTAGCATTGCTTGGAATTATACTATTTTATATTAAAATCAAATATATTTGTTATCATATGTTTATTAAAATAAAGCTTTATTAAAACAAAACTTTTGCAGAAAAAAAATAGAAAAAATAAAAAAATATAAGATTATGAAGTATGAAGAGAAATATTAACAGCTGTGATTTATAGGATTTATGGCATAATTGTGCCATTTGCGGTCGTGATTACAGTTAAAATCTAAAAATGTTCCCAAAAAAATTCCAAGCATTACTTTAGAACTTGAAAAGTCATTCTCCGAATTATTTACTTATTGATCATCTATTTTCAATTTAAATCAATTTTCAAAAGTCTTAATTAGTTCCGAAACAATTAAAAGGATACATATGTATGTGTGTGTATGTATAATTTTTATGGCTTTCATAAAAAATATAAATTGTGTTTTCGCTTGCTGAAAAACACATAGGACCTTTTTTTTAATTTAAAAATAATGCGAAAGTATTGTCATTTGTATTTCAGAAATTAAATTTAAATGTTTTTAACTGAAATCAATGAAAGCAATTTACTTTATTTTAAAACACTTTCTGAGAATTTTACAAATTTCAGACTGCAACTTTAAATTTTTTCAAAAGTGTCAAGTTGTATTTATTCATATTATTTAACCCATTTTTATGACAGGAACCCCTTATCTTACTAGCTTCAATTTCTAAATGAATAATTTCAGATATTAAACAACAGTTATAAAAATAATTTTAAAAATGACACTTTATGATGGTGATATTTTTGTAAATAGCTTTCAATATTTTTTTATTTGGTGTCTATATTTACTGATATTTTCTTTCGGCTGTAGTCAAATGGTAGTTTAATTTTTTTTTAAATATTTCAATTTTTATTTTCAAAACAGTTGGCTTAGTATTTTCTAACAATTGAGATTCTACAAAATTTAAAAATTTTCTTCATTGTAAAATAAATTTTGAGAGAGAAGGTCGCAAACAGATAAAGGTGGCCAGTGGTTTTTTATAATTTGTTGGAAATTGATAATTTGTGTTGGGAATTTTTCTCCAAATTTCGGAAACGTTTATCCCTTTTAAAGGAATCTTTACGGATTGTTATTGCATTCAATTGGTAAGGGATTTATAAATATTTCCGTGGTAATATTCTAATTATATATCACGTTGGCGTTATTTTCTTTGTAGAATTTGGCTTTGTATGGGTGTGCTCTATAATTTGGTAACGATTTTACCAAAGCATCCCAGACGAAGGATACAATTTGGAATTTCAAGTTAAGCCTGAAGACCGTTTAAGTCTACCAAAATTGTTGTTGTTTTTTATATTTTAAGAAACATTTCCTGTTATTTAAATAGTGTTTCCAAAAAGGAAAAAGTGTAAAAATCAACGGAAATCGAACACAACATATTCACAATTAGAGTGACCATCGGTTTTCTATATTGTTTGTGTTAATTCATTGAAAGTTTCTACATTTTAACTATTTCGTATTGAATTATATTTTGAAGTGACCAGATTGTTTTTGTGGATCAATAAATCCCAACGTTCGCCAATTTTTGTTTAAGAATTCCAAAATATAAATCTAATTCTATTTCAAAAATCAAAAAAAAAAAAAAAAATTAAATTAATTTAATTATAAAATATTTTTTTTTTTGCTTCCTACTACTATATATTAACTTTAATCTTAATTTAATAATTGGTTATAGTTAAATATTTTATTATTATTTTCTTTTAAATTTTCATTTGGTCACCTTGGTATTCTTTTACAAAAAGAAAAAAAAGAAATAAACATATATAAAATAGAAGAAATGTAAAAACTCATAAATTAATTTTCCTATAAAAACAAAAACACTCATTTACACACTCATAATATATTAACACTACATTCACACACTTACTCTCATAAACACATTAGCAACACATATACAGATTAAATTCTAACTTATACTGCCTGTTTTTATAACACGAAAGCAAAAACGACTCGTCTAGCTTGCATTTAAAACAAAAACAAAATTTCAAAATTTGTTTTTGTTTTAAATGTAAGTTAGACGAGTCGTTTTTACACTCGTGTTACAAAAACAGGCAGATAATCACACCTTCACACTTAAACTCATATCAACCCTGAACATTCCCATAGTATGTGGTTTTGGTTATGAATGTAATGAGTAACCAAAACACACATATACTATAAGCTTTTAACTCAAACGCAAAAGCTTTTAATCATATTGCGCAACATTCTCCTGTCATCGGGAGACTGCTGACTTCGTGGGACAATGCTAAAGTAAGTTGAGTTATTTTATTTTATTATCTTCCATATTTAAAAATTCTCTCTTACACTCAAATTGTTGTAACATGAATATTTAAATATAAACACTCATATAATATAAATATTAATAAAAACTCATACGCAACATATTGTTGAAGTATTTCGTACATGTAAATTTAAATATTCATGTCGACATAAAATACACCCTACATACACAATAGTGAAAAGTCACCAATATTCTCATATTTTTATATGAAATTGAAATTAATTTTTTTTTATATTAATGAAAGTCTTCAATGACATTTAATTTGAATAAAATTCTATTACAATTGAATATTTTCTAATAACAAATGGTGACCAATTTTTCCTTTTATATAATAAAAATTTTAAATATTTAATTAACTATTATTAGTATTATATTATAATTTATTTGTTTTTACAAATTACTTAATAATATGATTAAAATTAAATAAATTTTTTTTGTTTATAATGTTTTATAACATGGACTCTTGAATTTTTATCTTTTATTACAAAAGGTGAAGTAGGGTATGGGTAGATAAGTAGGTTTATTATTTTTATTTTATTTTTGGGCTGACAACAAATTGTTATATACATGTCAGCATGGAGGGTGGGTATAGATTACGTGTAGCGAATTCCATCTCATGCTACACTTCAATCATCGAACGCTTCTACTTTATTTTCTTTCTTTTATATGTCATGTCTTTCCGTTTTGTTACCTAAAGTAAAATTTTTGTGTACGATTCCAATCTTTTTTATTTAATATTAACTTGGGAACACATCACACCCTACCCATCCGACGAGCACGGCAGAATTTAATAGGTAGCTTCGTTCCCATAATCACCGAATCGTATGAATCGTTACAACTTCATACGTAAAAAAAATAAATTAATTAATTAATGAGTACTTTTGAAATATTTGTATTTAATTTTTATATAATTTGCTGTACATATAATAAAATAGATTGTTTTCAAAAAGAGAATAAATTTTTAATTTTTTAAAACGATACAATTAGTGAATGGATAACATTTGTCGTGATTTGAACTTCATATATGTATACATCGATGATATTTTGGTAGCGTCAAAATCAAAAGAAGAACATTTGAAACACTTACATGTCTTATTTCGACGTTATAATTATTAATCCAAGCAAATGTCTATTTGGAGTGCCAGAATTAGATTTTTTGGGTTACCATATTTCTGTAGAAGGAATAAAACCAATGCAATCCAAAATATAAACAATCCTTGATTTTCCAAAACCTATTACACTAGAACAACTTCGTCGATTCCTCGCAACAACCAACTACAATAGAAAATTTATGCCTCATGCTGCACACCATCAAATTAAACTAAATGAATTTTTTAAAGAATGCAAAAAGAAAGATAAAAGAAAAATTAAATGGTCTCCTGAGACAGAAAAAGCTTTCGCATTAATTAAAAATGATTGCGCAAATGCCGCTTTACTCTCATATCCTGAAATAGTCTCAGAGATAGCTCTTAAGGCTGATGCTTCTAACATAGGTATAGGCGCCGTTCTGGAACAAAAAGCAAAAAATGTAACAAAAAGCAAATTGAACAATATCAAAAAGCTAAAATATTAAAACATGTGAAGTCCCCTACAGGAATTTTTCCAATGATTTCGGAACGTTCCTCTGAAATTCACGTTGATTTAGTTGGACATTTACCTTCAAGTAAAGACAAAATTTATCTACTTACCTACATAGAAAGGTTTACCCGCTGGCCTGAAGCAATCCCAATAGATAATATTTGGGCAGAAACTATATGAAATGCTTTCTACAATGGTTGGGCTGTTCAAATAAAATAATAAATAATAAGTATTTGAAGAACTAACTAAATTTATCGGTGCACAACATATCACAACAACTTCGTATCATCCACAAAGTAACGGTTTAGTTCAAAGAATGCATCGCACATTTAAAACTTCAATTACATGCCATAATAACAATTCTTGGACTAAAGTTTTAAAGTTTTAATGATGGAATATTAAAACCATTGTCCAATAAATACGAAGCCACAGGAAGAAACGAAAAATACTTCCCTATCAAAATTGGAAACAAACGGATAAAGTTTCTATTGACAGACTTAAATCTGCATTTGTGGAAGAATTGGATATCGAATACATGCAGAAAAAATAAAAATGAACTTTCATATATATATATATATATATATATATATATATATATATATATATATATAGATAAATAAATGAGTACCTTTGAAATATTTGTATTTAATTTTAATTTTTATATAATTTGTTGTACATATAATAAAATAAAAGAGAATAAATTTTTAAAATTTTAAAACGACGCAACACGTATAACGAAGAACTGCTTGATATTCCATCAAGATCCAACTTAAATTTTTGGCGTTTTTCGGATCATGAATTTTTATGAAATTCATTTATTTGAAATTCTTAAGAGTATAACATTAAAACAATAATAACGTATTTTATATCATTAAAATATATTTAATATTCTGCGAAATATTTCTTTAAAAAAAACAACATAATTTTGTGTTGCAAAAAATAGAAAATGGATGTAAAATATCTAGAAATGTACAAATTTCACAGCTCAACAGTTCGATTAAAAATCTGTTGTACAAAATTTTTATATTGGCTAAATGAAGTTTTCTAAAAAAATTTCCAAAAATCCCCCGACATGCTTTGGCGTATTTTTTCCATTGTACGGAACATGGCAATTGGAACAAGATCCATTACAACATTTATAGTGTATAAAATTTCCAACAATTTTGCTGAAATTTATTTTTATTTCGGAGTTATAGCGCATCTTATGTTCGATTTAATCTTTTTTAGTATCCGCTATATTCCAGAACCATATAGTAAAATTGTTAAGTTAAAAATAACTTCCATTATCTAAAGATATCTTTTGTTGCACATATTGTAGAGAAATCGATTAATGGTTCATATTAGTATGTCCGCAAGTGTAAATATGTCAATGGGGATAGAGGCTAATTAACAATCGCACAATAAGAAAACTTCAAAACGAAAATTGCTCGAAGGTAAAAATTTGGAAAGACAGATATTTAACGGGGACTGCAATATATTGTTTTTATGAGCAGAACTGAAAAAATATTTAGAAATTTTTAAAATACCAGTAATTGAAAATCACGATTATAGAAAAATTGGCAAAAAAAATATTGTTAGTCTTTATTTTGAGCTCTTTATAAAAAATATGTACAAATTTTTAGTCAATTCTGGTGAATTTTCTAACATAATAAGAAGATAATATAATTACTGCAAAACAAGTTCTTTAATGTTTAATCAAGTGTGAATTTTTAATCCTTTTTGCTAAAATTATTTATAAATTTTTTAGCCATGATGTATAAAAAATCCTCTTGTGAATCGAAATTTATGCTGAAAGATTTAAAAATACCTTTATAATGAGGTCAAAATTACGAACAGTTTAAGATTTATTCCGAGAAAAACCTCGAAACTATTTTTTGGCCCATGATTTTTAATTGGTGGTAAGGAACTGAACTAGAGTATCCAAAATCGAAACCGAAAATCGGTTTACCGAATTTTTACAAACCCTGTTAGTTTCGATTTTTTTTCTCTAGTTTTCGGTTTTAATCGAAAAACCTTTTTAAAAGACCATTCAACCGGTTTTTTTTAATAGAAATTTATTCAACTTTTGATGTAATTTTACTTAGAAAAAGCCTAAAAAAAGGAAAAAGTAACAAAATTACATGACTAAAAATAAAAGTTTCACTTAACTTGATAAATGCAATAAAAACAAGTAAGATAGTTATAGTCGGTCAAGCTCGACCTTATATTAAATATATTTGTGTGAAATATTATGTTGATATTGTCATTTAGGAGTGATTTGTGCAAGATAAAGTGATTTTCGAAAGTGGACCTTTTATATAACTCCCATAAAAGGAAGCTTATTTGTGGACCGGTCTTTTAAATTTGGAATTCCGATTAACTCTTATATATATGTATATATTTATAATAAATTTTAATGAAATAGTGACATAAATAAGGCACGTGTTAAAACCCTATTCCGGGGAGCATTTGTGCATTTGTGGGGCTAGGTAAAATAAGGTATCGATCATAACCAATTTCAGTAGACTTCGTTATTATGCCAAAACAAACATTTGTGTCAAAAATCATAAAATTGTCTTTAAAATTGCGACATGTACTTTGTGCACAAGCTTTACATGAACCGATGACTATCTAGCTAGTCAAACGGACGGACATCGTTAATTTGATTCTGAAAATGATTCTTAGTAGCTTGGTATACTTTAAGGTGGGTGTTGAAATATTTTTTCTGTGTCATTGAAAATGAAATACATTTATCATTATAAACCATGATGTTGTAAATGTACTAAAGGAGCCCAATCAACCAAATTGCCCAAAACTCCGATCAATTAAAGGGTATCGGGCCTTATTCAACAAATATTTAAATGATGCTAAAAGCTTAGAATTACACACATTCTAGCAAAAAAAAAAAAAAAAATAGCGGAATATGCAGTAAAAGTTTTGCAGAAAAGCTTACTTATAAGTTTTGTTACAATCCAATAAGAAATAAGTTATTATGGGAGCAAGTTTTCAAGCATTTCGCTTGAAAAATAAGTCTTTGCATATTTTTACTGGTATTTTACGAAAATGCCTGTTTCTCAAATCTTTGTATAAATTTCATATAGTAAATGCAAACATTAGCTTAATTAACAAAAACGCTATTGTTTATTAATTTTTTGGAGTTTAGTAAACTAATTTGTATAACTTTTTGTGAGTTTTTTCTTGGTACAAATTGTAAACAAAAAAAATTTTTTTTTTGACTCAAAATCTATTTAAATATAGTTATATTTTCTTTAAAAAATCGAAAACTATCCGAGTTTCAAAGATAGAAAAATACATATTTATGTATATTTTTACATATTTATATAAAAAACGCATAAACATACGAGTTTTCCATCCATACTCATGAAATCTTTGTACATTTCTGTGCATATTATCTAATTTTTTCGCGCTTTTTCAAGCGTATATTTAAATTTTTTTTCTTGCATATTTAAACTTGCCTGGTTATTATTTAAAATTTAAAACATTCTTTTATAAAAAACGTAAACCAACTATTGGTATTATTTTTATAACCAGAATTTTATGCAATAGTTTTTTCGTGCTCACTTCATAGCATTTCAATTATAAAATAAATTTATTTTGGAAAGACATATTTTCAAACATCAAATTCAAAATTAAAGAAAGATAATGAAATAAAATAATAACAATGTCCATTTCAAATTAAATAATAATAATAATAATAATAATAATAATAATAATAATAATAATAATAATAATAATACTAATAATAATCACAATTTCTCAATAGTTATAACGTGAAATAAAAAACTTAAATTTTGGAGTTATACACGCCAAATTTTTTTTTCAAAGTAAAATTAAAGTAAGATGACTGAAAACCGATTAATCCGTTTTTTCAAGAGTCCAAAACTGGTCCACCGGTTTTTTTTTATGAGATTTTTCGGTTAAACCTAAATCCAGTGTTACGAAAAGTCTGTTTTTTGGAAACTCTAAACCGAACACTCTCATCTATATCATGTATATATATATATATATATATATATACATATATATATATATCTATATATATATATATATATATATATATATATAAACTATGTACTTTTTAAAGATAATGTAAAATAATAAGGGACTGTGAATATAACGATTATTATTTTTTTTTCTTTGGCTTAAAAATTATAATCGTTTTAGAGCAAACTAAAAAGTAATAAGTTTTATGAAAAAAAGTTAATCGTTATTTTATAATCGAAAAATAATCTTTATTTTTTAACCAAAAAATTAAATCGAAAAATAATAATTTAATACATTTTCTTTAAAGAGTAGAAAATATTATTTGTTTGCAACTCATTATATTATTATGCGTTTGTGCTGACATTTATTACACCTAAAAATATTTGCTTAGGACTCACCCTACTTTATACTAATCGGCTTAGAATCACTTTCTGAGTCGATTTAACGATGTCCGTCTGTCCGTCCATGTAAACTTTGTAATCAAAATACAGGTCGCAATTTTGAAAATAATTTAATGAAATTTGGTACACAGGGTTTTTATAGTTCAGGGACGAAACCTGTTGAAATTTGTTATGATCGGTTTATTATTATAAATCCCTTAAATATAAATTTATTTTAATGAAATTTGGTACATATAAGTTTTTATAAGTTTAAGTAAGCATAAATTCAAGTGCAGAATTTCATGAATATCGGTTCATAATTGACCATAGCTTCAATATAAACGCCTCTTCAGAAAATCACTTTAAAGTGCATAAATTCCATACAAACGATATCATCAGGTTAATATTTCACACAAATCAGTGTTACATAAGTAGAAACCGCCGTACCAAATTTTATAAGGATAGGCCCATAATTAATCGTAGCTCCCACTTCCAGGAATAATCCTACAGTGCATAAATGACATACTGTAATTCATACATATGTGTAAAGAAATATATACTACGCTTATCACAATTGATCACGGGTCCCATATAAGGCTCCTATGCGATTTTTTAAGCATATACACAATGGTGTAATGTATCATATAGTCGACCTTTACCGACTATATATTTCTCACTTGTTTTATTATTGGGAATAACTAGTAAACAAACTAATAAAAAAGTATACATATTTATATGTATTGAGATGAGTTCGAAATTATTAATTTTGGGACATCATGCATTTTTTGAAGGGTTTTTCTTAAACAGTAGAAATAATGGTATATTTTTAAAGTTCAACTCGTTCCCATAAGTTTTCGTCGATTAAAAAATTTTTGATATATTAAAAATGTGATTATATTAATCGATTCTACGAAAAATTTTAATAAATTTTTATTAATGAGATAATAAAAAAACCAGTTTGATGAATGGATCTTTTTATATACAACTTTTCAAAAGTGGGAGCAGAATGCCAAAATGAAAATTACTAATAACTTTTGCAACAGCTCAGTATTGAGCTGTTTGTTTTCATTATATGAACTTTTGCTTTGTTTTCATTATATGAACTTTTGCTGATATATTGTAAAAAATATCTTCAATTTTATTTTTTCGCAATTTGTTTTTTCAACTTTTCTACTATTTCATATGGAACCCTATTTTTGGTAAATTTGTCTTGAATCTGTAATACTTAGCAAGTAGTGCCAGTCCTTATTTATTAAAATTAATTAAGAACTGTTGAAGTTACAATATTTTTAACTTGTTCGTACGAAGTATTTACTCAAGCATAATATAAAGTATCAGCATCATATGGAGACTTCTAACCAACAGAGTTATAATCTCCACTATGGGTGCGGCTACCATATATGTATAGGGTAGCAAATAGAGGCACTCCTCAGGGGGAAGTTCTATCTCTACTTCTTTGGAGTATTGCCGTCAACACAATGTTCAGGGAACTTGATTAATTGAGGTTCAAAACTGTCGCGTATGTGGACGATATAGCGGTGGCATATCTGAAAATATTTGGATAACATAACTCACCGTCTTCAAAATGCGCTAGGCCTACTCAGCAAATGGAGTACAAGTAGTGGCCTTAGCGTGAATCCAGAAAGGATGGAACCAGTTCTCTTTTCAAAGAGATACGAAATAAAATTTTTCCCACTCCTAAATGGAATTGAATTAAAAGTGTCGAACAGTGCGAAGTATCTGGGTACAACACTGGACTCCAAACGGTACTGGCTTCAGTGCATCCAAGCTAGAGCATCAAAGACAAACATTGCTCTTCATATGTGTAGAGAAATATTGGGGATTAAATCCTAAGAATATGTATGGAGCGACAGTATGGTGCAAAGCGATGGAAAAATCTACCTTTTGCGGAATATTCGTATAGGTTCTGCATAGCTCAGTGCTACTAATTACAACACCATCCAAAGCATTATTCGTTCTGAAGAACTGGATGTAAGTGTATCTAATGTCCAAACAAATCGCCATCATGTCGGCGACTAAGCTCATTACTATAGGTGCATGGAACGGTAGGAGATGCGGCCATGCGACCATTTTGAGAATTTCAGATAACATCCCTGACAATATTGATTATTGTATTCCCAAACCCTTTCTGGACAGAAGCTTCCCAGTTTCAATTCCAGACGATCCCACTATAAAAGATTGATCGATTGAGATTTACACTGATAGATCCAAATCTTCTGAAGGGATTGGGGGAGGTATCTTTATTCCCATATATAGAGGGAAAATCTCCATTAAATTGCTAGATCACTGCACTGCTCTTCAAGCGGAGATCTCAACTATCAGGAAAGACATTCGAACCTAGTGTTGATCTAGGAAAGGGGTCACACAAGTACCCCGGGAAATATTATTGCGGATGAATTAGCCAGAACTAGTTCCCTTCTTCAAAGTAAAGAAACGGACCAATTAGTCGGCATACAGACTATTGTAGAAGCTGCTTTAACGAGGAGGAGGAAGAAATAGTAGAACATTTTCTTTGCCAATGTCCTGCTCAGATCTTTTATTCGTAAGTCAGGTTGGTTCGATTCCAAGCTATTCTCTTACATATAAAAACAGATTCACTTGATCCATCAGGGTAAAACAACGGGACCAATAGGACCCAAGTGAGCTGTCTAGTTTACATTTGCAGCTGCCCATCTAACCTAACCTAAAATGTAAAATAAAATAAAAATAATAAAATAGTTTTAAAATTATTTCAAAATCTATTTTCTTATAAATACCTAAGTTATTTATTTACCAAAAAATTATATCTCTGCCAATAAATTCTCGATTTTAACAATGCATAATGCAAATTTAAAACAAATTTACAGAAAGATAGGGTTTCATATAGAACAATAGAAAAAATGTCGCGGAAGTTAAAAGAAATAGAAATATAGATGAAGATCGCACATATCGTTAGAAAATTCAAAATTGGTAAAAAAAAAAAAATAATTTTTAAGAATTTTCTAACTTCGTCAAGTCGTAAAAAATCTTTTTTTTTAGATCGATAACTTAGGATTTTGATTTTGTACCGAAAAATCTAAAAGTTATAAAATTATCTACGGTCTACGCTAAGTAATCAAACTTATTCCATTTTGTTACATATTGAAATTAACCCAATTATTTCGTTTTGTACATATTCATCAGTGTTGCCAAGATGTGAGAAAAAAAGAGGCACAGAACGGCTGCCAGCAAAAGGACACAATGAAAAATCACCAACAAAATTTCCATACACATTAGGGTTATATCCAGTATGTAAAATGACCCACTGTTTTGAAGTTATTTTTTGTAATTTTCGAATTATAATTTTTTTTTATTAATTTTTGGGGGAGTTTTCGTTTTTAGTTAAAGAAATATATTAAAAGATAATTATACTAATTGATTAGGTAAGTCTATATGATGAATTAAGTCATTATATTTAGAAAATGAATCGCTGCAGGCGAAAATTTTTGTTAATCTCGATTTTTTTGCGAATTAATACACAAAAATGCTTAAATGGATGATTCCGTAAAAATAAAATTAGTAAAAGCAAACAAGAAATTGTTTTCTTTTTTCTTGAAATACTAAAATTTTAGCTACTTTAAGGCAATTTAAAGAATCCAAAAAGGCTAGAAAAAAGATAAAAGCTAAAGTGAAAATTTTGAGGCTAATACTGATATTCATATTTTAATTTTACTTTGAAGCATCACAGCATCAGAACAGAAAGTGATTAAAATTTATTTTTGCACCATATCTCTACGCAAACACTAGGTTAGGTTAGATTAAATCAGCAGCCGCCTCAAGGCAAGCGTACCTGGGTCCTTTATTTGCTTACGTTGTAATACCAAAAACTCAGCTAAAACCATATCCCGACTTCATCTTACCAGCCGTTCACTGGTGAAAAGACATGCCTTATCAGCTTGGCAACTCTCTACTATAAAAGTGTTTAATTTTGCTTCACTATAAATCTTTGAAAGTTTTTAAAGTTTTTGTGTATTAAACGATCCTGAAAATATCATAATCCTGTAAATTTCAAAAGCTAAGTTGATCTTTTAATTCATTTTAAATTTGGTATAACACATAAAATATTATCTGTGTACTTTTTTCAATTATTGAAAAATTTTATTTATCTGCATCAATAAATTAATTTTTTCCCCTTTTATTTGCATTTTCTTTGCTTACTTTATTTAAACTGCTTATACTGCTTATACTCATCTATTTTTCCTAATCCAGTTCCTTTAAGTACGACACTTGGTTTCTAAACTTAATAAATACACCTAACTGTGACATCTAGTGTTTAATAGATTATTATTACCCAGCGAACAATACTGCTTAAATAATTTTCATTAATTCCTTATAATGAACTCTTTAAATATTAACTGTAATATTTCCGGAACGGAACGTATGTCATCTTGCTGGCTAGGTTTAGGAAAAATACTAAATTTTTTAACTTTCTTTAAAGCTTTAAACGAGAATTTGAGCAACTAAATAAAAACTTTATATGTTTGAAAGGTAAACTCACTAAAATTGTTAAACTATTTACTAATTACCCAAATTTAGATGAATTATCCAAATCCCATCACAATTCATCTCCGAAATGGAAAAACCTCTTAATAACATATTCTTCATAGGAAATTCCTGATAATATTTCCAAATCTCCTTTACCAGCATCATCATTAGCAAGTACATTGATCCTAATCCTCCATTATCCACTTCCATTAATCCAATTCCTTCACTATTAGTCACAGTCCCTCCATTGAGTCTCCGTATCCATTATTAACCTCAATCTCATCTTCAAATAATATGCCGAATCCACTGATAGCATCTCTTGAGACTGGACCTGAACTTGAAGATTTTATCATGATACAACCGTCGCTAATGTAAGGAACTATATGAAAGGTAAATTTAATGATGTTATTCCTAATAATATCAGTATTTACAAAATAAATGCAAGATTATTGTTCCTGTTGAATTATTTGATTAAGTTTTGAATCTAAATTTCTAGCCGAAAAATGCTCTTGTACGAGAATTTATTTATCGCGAAGATCATTAAGGTTTAATATTATACATTAGAATGTTAACGGAATAAATACAAAACTTTCTGACTTATTCCGAAATAGTTACGATTTTGAATTTCAATGGCTGAAACATGGCTTAATGGTAATACATTCCGAGATAATGTGTGATAATTATCAAATTTTTAGAAGATATAGAGTTGGTAAAATAGGCGACGGTGTTTTATTGACCATGCCAAATATATATTCTACTAAAAAAATCCTAATAGATATCTCCTTGAATACTGAAATAATTGCTGTTGTCATAAAAATCAAAAATAAACCAATATACGTAACATGTTCATATATTACTCCTAACCCTGATCCTTTTGTGTATGAAAATCATTTATTTGCAATTAAATCGACTGCTGATAGGCTAAATCCGTATAAATAATTACTTACACTTGGTGACTTTAATATTCCTACGGATTCCTGGGTCACATTATTTGATACAGACTTCCTTGTACCCATGGTTAGGTTAGGTTCTTAGGACAGCTGTCTAGTCAATAAGAGACAGCTCACTTGGGTCCAATTTGTTCCCGTTGTGAAACCCTGAACGATCATGTGTTACTAACTCACGTGTCCATAACAGCGTTCGAAACGAACCAATCCGACTCATGTATGAGAGAATTGATCCATCTGATGTCAATATCAGAGAGATCTGTATTATCAGATCAGATTAGATGTACAAACGGACTTCCAGAATTACCGGTCTTGATCTCGGCAAGAGTGGGACGGTGCCATAAAATATGCTCCACCGTTTCCTCTTTTTCCTCATTCCGGCAACTTCTACAAAAGTCGTTAAAAGGGAGCCCTAGTCTCCTAGCATGCGCACCAGAAGTTCAGTACCCTGTGACCACGGCCACCAGAATTTTTAGCCTATTCTTCGATAGTCCCATGATGAAATTAGATAGAGATTCATCATAATGGGGCCATATCTGCCTCGAGGTTGAACATGTGGATTCAT
This sequence comes from Protocalliphora azurea, assembly GCA_932274085.1. Lineage (NCBI taxonomy): Eukaryota > Metazoa > Arthropoda > Insecta > Diptera > Calliphoridae > Protocalliphora > Protocalliphora azurea. The sequence continues at coordinate 51,591,605 of OW026521.1, read as the reverse complement.
TTGTCTATCTATTTTATGCAATCCTCAATAAGTTCAGCAGAGTAATTGATCTGCAGGCCGAAAGAGGTACTCCAATCAGTTGGTCCGTATCTTCACCTCGAAAAAGCGATCAATCTCTGTCTAGTGCATACGAAATAAAATTACTCGAGGTGCCTGAATGACCCCTAACCCAGACCAGCTCCAGCTTTGAATGTCTCGCCATTTTATTCAGAAATGTCCTGCGTTCATGTACTAATCTGGATGTCGAAAAGACACCAGAGAGCGATTTGATCGTAGCTTGACTGTCCGTATAGATTTGGATATCCACTTCGAATACCTTATAGTACATTAAACAGTTCACCGCCCTCATTACGGTCGAGATCTTTGCTTGAAGAATGCTGAAGTGATCTGGCAATTTAAAAGAAATGTTTTTCCTATAAGCAGGAATATAGACACCCCTCCCCCAACCCCTTCAACAAATTTGAAACCGTCAGTATAAACCATAAACTGAACTGGGATTTACTCTCCAGGATTTACCGATAGCCTTCCTAAACAAATATAGGGTAATACCGGCCTTTGAAGTCCTGTCCCGTGTATTCTGGAACCAGAACAGTTTGGAGTCCAGTATAATCCCAAGATATTTCGCACTATGTGACACCTTTAATTCCGTTTAGGCGTGAAAGTGGGAAAGATGGAATCCATTTTTCCTTTATTTACGCTAAGGCCACTAATTGTACTCCATGTACTAGTTAGTCCCAGATACAGCCACCGCAACATTGTTCGACAGTCTTAAACTTCTGTGAATCAAGTGCCCTGAGTAATGAGTTAACGGTGATATTCTAGAGGAGTGGAGATAAAACTCCACCTTGCGGAGTACCCCCCTATTTGCTGCCCTATAAATGATAGACGCACCCATGATGGATATTATAACCCTATTGGTTAGAAGTCTCCACATGAGGCTGATGATCGACTGATTACAATTTGATTATTTTTGAATACTAAAGGCCCCTTCTATACCAAGGAATGCCACTAAAACATATTCCTTATACTCGAGAGCTTTTTCGATATACCCTACGAGTGAATGTAATGCAGTCTCAACAGATTTACCCTTCATATAGGCATGTTGAGACGCACATAATAGGCAAGGGTTGATCGTTCTACGTAGGTATGGATCGATTAACCAGTGTCTTCGAGAGGGAGGATAACAGACTGATAGTTCTGAAGTCCTTCGGACTTCTATGTGAGGTTTTACCTCCTTTAGGGATAAACACCACTGTACATCTAATCCATGACTCAGGGATATAAGCACATGATAATCATGCTGAGTAAATCCGCTGTATTCACCTGAGGAACGATATAATTCAACCCTTCAGATATCAGCACCAATTCCACATAAAACTGAAGTGTTGTCCTGACACTATCGCACTTATTTCAACATAATGAATCAGCTATTGTCCATGTAAACTGATTTAAAGTTCAAAATCGAATGAATCGTTTGTTAAAAAAAGTTTAAGAAAAGTAATAATACGTTTGACCAGTATCAATATTTTATTGCTAGAAGCTGTTATAATTTGGAGAATAAGAGATGTTATAATAACTATTTTCCTAAAATGAAATTAGACATTAAACGAAACCAGAAAATGCTTTATAGTTTTATTAATTCTAAGCAAAAATTTTCCTTATACCCGACTACAATGAAAATTAATAATGCAATGTTTTCCAACGATAAAGACATAGCAAATGCGTTTTCTTATATTTTTGCATCAACATTTTCCTCGAGGAGATATAATATAAACAATATCCATTTTCTATCCCACATTCACCACAGTTTTAAAGTATTTAAAAAATGTAAAAAGTAATTTCAGTCCTGGCCATGATGGTATTTCCTCATGTATCCTGAAAAACTGTGCAATGCTAGGATAGGTTCTGTAGTTGTGTAGTCAACAAGTATTCCCAGACTGAATTTATTGGAGATGTTTTTAATTTTTCTAAGTTCCTGTGGCATGCAGTCGCATTGCTGTTTTGCAGCTAATGGAAAGGCTGTGATGTTCGTTGGTGATGGAAAATAGTGCCTTTGATGGACTTGTACTAAGTACGCCCGTTACCATAATCGTCATTGTTTTCATAATGTATTTGAATTTACTTTGATGAAACTCTTTCTGCAGTTCTGTCAACCATACATTCTTATAGCATTCTTACAACAGTATAGTGCCGTTGCTGCTTTAGAGATCCTAGAATGCGTATTTAGTTTCCGCTTTGGTTTACTGTCTAGTACTAGCCCCAAATATTACTCCATTGATCTTTGGAATTGGAAAATCTGAGATCTTATATTTCCCAGTGAATAGTATCAGTTTCATATTTGTTGGATTAACACCCACCCCACATCCTTGGCACCATTTGGATAAAATGTCCAGGGCAGATTATTTTGCTAGTGTATTGGAATCTTTTCCTGTTGCGGCCAGACCCACATCATCCGCATATTCAATTGCCTTGCGCTTACTTTAATCTATCTTTATTGTATACATGTTGCGCACTTTAATGTAAATATCAATAATTCCTTCCAACTTTTCAGTAGGAAGAACAAGGAAGTCTATTGCTTTAGAATCGGATTCTTTACCTCCTTTTGGGATGAAGACTATCCTGTATACATTCCATCTCGTGGAATCAAATATGGATTTATTGTGAACGTGACTGGGACGCGGAGATAATATGTTTGTTATCACCTCCACGTAGGTGGACCCGCTGGTTCTTTTTCTATAAGCCAAAAACCTTGGTTGGATCAGTTTCCAAAACTAGATCGAAGTCGATATACATGTGGTCGGAATGAGATCAATCGTTGGATACATACCAATTGGGCGTCAGGTTTGAAAATTTGTCACTAATTAATGTAACATCAGAAACCTCTCTTCTCATAGCCAAAATGCAGCCATCCATATTTAGTCCGCAAATCCGATCTTGGACACAGATGAGCTCCGTGCCTGATGTTTTCATTATATGCACCCCATGTATGAAAACATTAAATATCGTATATCTTAAAAATCATTACAGCAAAAGTCTTAATATTTTGTAGAAATTACTTTCTCATGAAGCTCCGTAATTTTAGATAAAAATAGGAGCGGTAGAACCAGGGGAATTCTGCCCCCATACAAAACAAATTTCTTAATGGTATACATAAAAAGAACTGTTATAGTTACAGCTACCAAATTTTGTGGTTATATTGCATTGATGAAATGAAAATAGGACGGATGGGGCCAGGGGAAGGGGTAGCCTTTATATCACGTAAACATTAATTTTCCCATAAAGTAGTAATTAAGTAAAAGGCTTAAAAAGGGGGAGTAATAAGTATAAGATATCTCATCAAAAGGGAAGCGAAACGCACCGGGATAAGCTAGTCCCATAAAATTATAAGTATCAAGATAATATTTGACACAAATAAGTCTTATAAAAGTAGAAAACACTGCGATAAAAATGATTAGGATTGAGACATAACTGGCCATATATATATATATATATATATATGTTCTAGGTCATTTTAAAATTAAACAAAAACTGTATTTTATATCCTGCATAGTTTTTTCTATATCTTTTTCTTCTATATCTTTCTTTTCTATCTTATTTTTGATAAATTTTGAAATATAATAAGTATAGCTTATATATGGATCCATTTTAAAATTAAACAAAAAATGTATTTTATATCCTGCATATTTTTTTCTATATCTTTTCCTTCTATAACTTTCTTTTCTATCTTTGCTTTTTGAAAAATTTTTATGAATGAAAAATTTTGAAATTAAAATTTTTCATCGTACAAAATTTTCAATAAGTTTGTTTACAACATACAATGCAACAACGTGCAAAAGTACGGAAACAAAAAACTCCGAATTGTTTACTCAGAAATAAACAATCAAATTTTTTTTTAATGAAACAAAAACAAATCATTTTTGTTCAAAATTTTTATTGTATATTTTTATTTTTTAGTTATTTGACAATTAACATAATCTACCCGAAGAAATATTTTGGTCTGTTTCGTGCAAGAAAAAGAAGAATAACTCCCATTTATCCAATGTTCAAGTACACGAATGTTATAATAAAACTGCGAACTCAGTTTTTTATTTCTTGTTCGATTACCTTTTAAAAAGTATTTTAAAATTTTAAAGGATACAAAACTTAAATATAAATATGTAAAATATTTTCGAATATTATATTGACTTAATATGGATGCCAAATGCAGTACAATAAACTTTTTATTTTTAATTTTTATTTTTAAATAAATATCAAAAATGTTTAAAACTTTTTATAGAGGAATTTTTTCAAATATTGTAAAAATAATATTTAAATAAATATTCTTTTTATATTGAAGGGATTCTCAACTTACATTTCTCACCCATATTGGGTCAAAAATTCATAATATATTTTATTAAAGTTATGTATCCTTCGAAATTTTTAAGTCCTTTTGGGAAAAAGTTTGTCATCCTGGAGAAAAAGTGAGTTCGCAGTTTTACAATATATAGTCTATAGTTTCATGTATATATCTTTTTTTATATGTGAAATATCTTTTCTCAAATTGTTGTATGGTGCACTGTGAGGCAGAATCGAAATTTTTTAGAAGTAAATCTGTAACTTCTAATCATGTGTATTTTATCTGCATTTTATCTGTTAGTTATAATATTTTAACGAAATTATCGGTGACTTAAAATGATAAAGTGTAAAAAAACTTAAGGTTTTTGTAAAAGAAATCCCACAATTCCCGAAAAACAGGCGAAATTTTCAAAAATGGGATTTTTTTATTTTACCCATAAAGTCCACATTTGTTGTAAGTCCGATGAATCACGTTTGAAATGGAAATTTCAAATGCAAATAACTTGATAGGATATTATAAGATATTATGAAAAGATATTAATAACATATTCAAGCTTAGGCCTTACCGAGAGCATTAAGAAAATGTAAAAATATTTGAAATCGGATAAGAAACAAAAATTTGGCAAGCGGTTAAAAATTTTCTAAGTCGAAGGTAGTTTTACCCCGATAGCTCCGCTCTTCAGGGGTCTGTGGGTCACCTTTCAAACTTAAAATCATACAATCCTTTGCAGTGCCTATGTGAAATTTTATGTATATCCAATTAGCCGGTTACAAGTTACAGATTTATTTCCAAAAATTTTCTATTCCGCCACACTGTGTAGTGTCCCCAAAAAACAAATTTACTTTAGGTCTGTACTTAATAATTGCATTGTTAATAAATCGTAAATAACTTTAACCAGGAAATGTGCAAGAAAAACTCCGTGCACATTTTAAGGCATATAACTTTAACGATATGTGAAAAAATGAGCATCGTTAACGTCCTTACATTTATTACTATTCTCAGTAAATATATGCTAAATTTTGTTATAATAGCATAATTAGTTTTTCTTAAAATGAAGTCGCACAAGTCGACCATATAAGACAATTGCTAGGAGTGCAGGAGAGTTGGGTAATTCAGCTTTTTGAGTCATAAAATATACGATGAGTTCGTGATCACCGAAAGGAACCCTGATAACAGAAGATAAAGTTGTTTTAATGACTGTAGGGTAGAAGAAAATCTCAACATATCTGGATTGAATGTAACTTATTTATAAAATTCCCGTGAATCTTTTATCAAAAAAGTTTAAAAAAGATAGTTCGAAGACCTATAAAGTAAAAAAGTTCCCAATAGGAATGCCAGAAAAAATGAAAGCAAAGGAGAGAACGAAAATTGTTGATATGAATTTTCTTCAAAAATATGAATGCGTCTAAAGGGCATATAAAATATATACTGTCGAACTTTTAACAACATCCTGGTCTGGAATTCCATATATCACTTGTTATGGGAAGTGTAGCAGATAAATATCATTAAAAAAAAAGAATATATCGAACAAATTTTTGATCTGGCGAGTCATTTGTACAATTTTAACAGAGAAATATACGCAAATATGTGCTATCGGGAAAGATTCCTTTCTCTCTTTAGAAATTACAATAAAAAAGGGGCTGAGTGGTATCAAACAAAAGGAGCTGCTATGTACAAAAGAGGCCAATTCACTAAACTGTCCAGAACTCAGTCCATTTGGTAAGTATTTTTTTCATAGTAAAAAGTATTTAAAGAACAATTAAAGCTGAGTAAAAATAAAATAGGATTTATAAAGAACTGGAACCATTTTAAGAAAATAATAGCCGAAAACACAATAAAATTTTTCTTTAGAATATTTCAGAAAATATTAAATATTTTATTAAAAGCGAATAAAAAATTAATTTTTCTTTTAAATTTAAAACTGAAATATAACGGTCTTTAATAAAGCATAATTTCAAAAAGATTAACCTATTGAATTGTATGCACTCATTTTTTCGTGTGCAGTCCTTAGTATATAATTTTTTTATATTAAAAAAAATGTTTTTAAAATAAAAGCCCCACCATATCATAATCTGCACCATTGTGTATATTCATCAAAATTCAAAAATAGGTCTTATGGGGAACCATTGCCCAATTGAGGACTAATACTAAGTGTAATGTATATGTATATAAAGCATATATATTTAGGTACGTATGTATTATATTATGTTGATACTAACATTTATATGGGATTTATGCACTTTTGGGTGATTCCCGAGAGTGGGATTTATATGGTCAATTATGAAACGATCCTCACAAAATTTGGCACTGTGGTTTCTACTTGTAGTCTTATTTGTATCAAATATTAACTTTATACTAACTTTTGTATGGGATTTATGCAAGTTAAAGTGATTTTCGCAGGTGTTTATGTGGGACTATAAACATCAACCAATCTTCATAAAATTTGACACAAAAATTGATACTTATATAAAACCTTATTGCGCCGAGTTTCATTAAAATATTGATATATATGATTGTTGAAAAACTATTTCGGGCCACTTTCTAAGTGAAAAAATGGATCTACTATAACCAATTTCAATATGCTTCATCTTCGCGCCAAAATAATTTAATAAAAAATATCTTTAAAATTGTTTACAGGACACATTTGTTCGCAAGATTTAAATCGATTCAGAAATGATTCTGATATCCCGAAAAATCGATTTTTTAAAACTTCCATATAAATTTTCAACAAAATGTTAAATAATGTTTTATTTCAAATAACATAAAACACAATAACACATTTAACATACTTTGTAAGTTGGGTAATTGATTATAAGAAAATTATTTTATTAAAAAAAAAATAATAATAATAATAAATAAATAAATAAAAATTTCATACAGAAAGTACCATTAATTAATTCACTATAAAACTTATAATAACTAAAACCTTGTACTGAACCTTTACTGCTACATTTGAAGAAATTATGTCGGAAAACTGGAAATAAAAAAACACAAAAGAAAACACACACACATAATGGTTTATTCACAAATCTAATTTCTAACGGACACCAACCAAAAGGTTATGGCTGGCTAAATTAGGATAAATAAGATTTATGTTTGTATTTTACGTTATAAACATCAAAATAATTTAGCTAGTTTAAGCGTAAGATCTACTTAGCTAAGAGCTATGAAATGATATAGGTTTCGTAAAAATGGGCTAAGTAAAATAAGATATATAGTGATATTCTTTACATACGTATAAACCATCCAATGGAAATAATTTGTATTGC